>JBDJHY010258849.1:0-10537 GCA_039654485.1 Withania somnifera
TTACTTAGCTTATGTTCATGATGTTAGTGTTGATACTCCTTCCCCTGCGTCTATGCCTGTTGTTAGAGTGTTCCTTGATATTTAACCTGATGAGTTGCCTAGCCTCCCACCCTAGTGTTGTGGATTTTTCTATAGAGGTTGACCCGAGCCCTAAGCCTATTTCTACTGTGCCTTATCACATGACTCTATCAAGCTATAAGAGCTCAGTATTCAGCTTCAAGATTTGATTTCCATAGGCTTTATCCACCATAGTGTTTCACTCTAGGGCATTCCAGTCTTATTTGTGAAAAAAATATGGTACGGTACATATGATTATTGACTACAGGTAGTTGAATAGGTTACTGTTAAGAATAAGTATCCTTTTCTAGGGATTGCCGAATTTTTTGATCAGCTTTAGGGTGTTGGGGTATTCTTGAGGATTGATTTAAGGTCGGGTTACCACCAACTAAGGATTCATGCTGGGATATCTCGAAAACTACTTTTTGGACCCGGTAGGGACACTATCAGCTCTTGGTTATGTCGTTTGGGATGAGTAATTCTCCAACCACATTTATGGATCTTATGATGAGAGTTTTCAGGTCATACCTTGATTCTTTTGTGATTATGTTTGAAGATTATATCCTAGTTTATCCTCAGAGTCAGGAGCAATATGAGAAGCATTTCAAAGTTGTACTCTAGAATTTAAGGACTGAGCATCTTTATGTAAAGTTCTCAAAATGTGCATTTTGGCTCAATTCTGTTGTATTTTTTGGGCATGTTGTATCTCCAGCTGGTATTAGTGTAGATCCAGTGAAGGTTTCAGTCGTACGTGATTGGACTCAACCCACTACTCCGTCTGAGGTCCACAATTTTGTATGGTTAGCAGGTTATTACAGATGATTCATGTAGGCTTTTAATTTGTAACAACTCCTATGACTAGATTGACCCAGAAGGATATTCTCTTTTGCTGGTCTAAGGATTGTGTGTCCATCTTTCTGAGGCTCAAAGAGTTGCTCACTTCAGTGCCAATATTAACACCTCAAGTTAAGGGCCAGTCATATACATTTTATTGTGACACCTTCGATATTGGTTTGGATGTGTGTTGATGTAGCAGGCTAGATTTATTGCATATGTTTCACATTAGTTGAAAGTGTATGAGCACAACTAACCCACCCATGATTTCAAGTGGGTGGTGGTAGTTTATGCACTCAAGATTTAGAGACACTAGCTTTATGGTGTTCATTATGAGAAATTCACTGACCATCATAGTCTATAGTATATTTTAATCCAAAGGGAGCTCAATATTAGACAGAGGATATGAATCGAGATACTGAAGGACTATGATATCAACATTCTGTATCTTCTAGGCTGACAAAATGTAGTTTTAGATGCCTTAAGTCGAAAGAAGGTTAGTATGGGTAGCTTGTCTTATATCTCAACATTAGAGAAGCCTTTGACATTCAGTCATTGGCTAACAATTTGGTCTAATTGGACATGTTTGATTCGAGAAGGGTCCTTGCACATGTTGATACTAGACCTAATTGGTTTGATCAGATCTGACGACGATAGTATGAGGATAGATCCTTGGCCTATATTTGAGAATTATTTTTGGGGGGTATTACAGCGTTGCATCTCTAGACTTTAAAGACATACTGTAGATGGGTAGTCATATATGTATTCCTAGAATGGATGATCTAATGCATACTATTCATCAAAGGGCCACTATACCAGGTATTTCATAGGTCTGGGTATCATAAATATATACAAATATTTTAGGCAACACTATTGGTGGTGTCATCGAAGATCGGATATTACTTAGTTTGTTTATCGATGCTTGAACTACCGATAGGTTAAGTTCGAGAATCGTAGACCCGGGGATATGTTGCAGTGACTCCCTGTCCCTGAGTGCAAATGGACTTTATTTTTAGGCTTCCTCATAATCGAGGGGTCATGATTGTATATAGTTCATCATAGATCGATTGGCCAAATTTGCTCACTTTTTACCAACTTCATCTTCTTGGGGTGCTAAGAGGCTTGCGGCCTTATATGTTAGAAATGTTCTTCGCCTTCATGGGTTGATAGTCTCTATCATATCTCATTGGAGTACACATTTCACTTCAGAATTTTGGAGGACAGTGTAGGGTAAAATGGTACCGAGGTAGCTCTGAGTACAACCTTTCATCCGTATACAAATGGACAATCCAAGTGGATTATTCAGATACTCTAGGATATGCTTCAGGCTTGTGTTCTATATTTTGTAGCTATCTAGAATCATCACTCTGCTTTAGCAGAGCTCTCTTATAATAACAACTATTATTCAAGCATCTAGATGTCACCATTTGAGGCTTTATATGGTAGGCTTTTTAGATTGTCAATCGGTTGGTATAGTAGCGTTGAGACTTTTTCTTAGACTTTTGGCTTTATTTAAGATACCATAGCGAGACTTTGAGTTATTCAACATAGACTATGGATAATACAAAGTCAATACAAAAGTTATGAAGTTTGTAAACTTTGACCTCTGGAGTCCAGTGTCAGGGATGAGGTATTCATGTGGGTTTCTCCCATTAAGGGTCTTATGAGATTTGGTCGGAGAGGTAAACATAGACCCAGCTTTATCAGGCCATATAAAATTATAGAACGGATCAGTAAAGTTGCTTATAGGTTAGCCCTACCTGCATAGTTAGCCGTTGTTCACCCAATGTTTTATGTTTCTATGCTTCACCATTATGTGCTGGATAACTCTATTTTGAATCAGTTCAACTGGATAACCAATTCACTTATATTGAGAAAACGGAGGCCATTGTTGATAAAGATATGAGATGGCTAAATTCCAAGGATATTTCAGTCATGTGGGTCATTGGACTCATAGCCCAGTCGAGGAGGCCACCTGGGAGACAGAGAGGGATATGCAAGCCCGTTACCCTCACTTGTTTGAGTCTCCAGGTACCTATTATTTTCCTAAACTTTTGTGGATGAAAGTCCTATAGTGGGAGATGTTGTAACGATCCTCGAGATCATTTTCAAGTTTTTGCAAATCTTTTATTCTTAGTGTGTTCCCCTAAACTGTCCAAAGTCCCACATGACTTGCTAGGATTGATAGATTGGATCCCTGGTAGTTTCTATAGTGTAATTCCCTTATAGTTATAAACTCTTCAGGATGTATTCATTTCATATTATCCCAAATGTCATTTTTTTCACTTCCCTTAAGTCTAAAATATCAATTATATTAAAATTTCATATATCGATTGTTGAAATTGGACTCCATTTCAATTCTTTGCCTCAATTATTCAAATTGAGGTTGGTTGGAGGCCAAAGAATCGCAATCGAATGGCCTTAGTCGTGATTGTATAGCCTAGTCCCTCTGGTAATTGCGATCGTGTAGGCTTGAGGCGGTCTGGGTCTTGATTGTGTGGCAGTGGTACGCGATCATGAAGGTAACCTGGCAGGCATATATATATTTCTTCTTCTTTGACGAAGTTCATCTTGTTCTCTCCATGAAAATTTAGCTTGATTAGATCTTTTAGAGGTTTAACTTGAAGTTTCACTTTGTATTGTATTCGGTGGTTGTATGATCAATTGTATCAGATATTTCTTTGATTTCAATCTTATATAAGATTTTTGGACTTATATCTTCCATTTTTTACCATTAATTTGAGCCTCATTGTGTACCATATGATGTACGAGCTATGATCTACGTGTTGGTATATATATTTTCCTATTCCAAGCTATTAGGGTTTTTTTAAATGTTTTAGTCAGGATTTTAACCCTGTTATTTATAAAAGAAGATGGGTCTTGTTTTACTCGTATTGACAAGTGAGTTATGTTTTTTCTAGTCTTGCAGGATTTCGAGTTTTGTAAGTAATTTTTGACATTGGGGGATGTTTCTCGAGGATATCGACGAATTTCAAGTAGGCTATGGTCTAGTTTCTTCAGACTAGTCATCATATAGTATATGTATGATAAAGTGCTAGCTCGGAGCTGGAATGCCTAGTCGAGCCCCTATGTGCTTATTCTTCTAGCCTATGTCCTATTTAGCTAGCATGTAGCTTAACTACTTACCTAGAGCTATTTTTCCCTACCCACGTGTCTCATACCAACTTTGGACTATAGTTTGGTTGGGGTAGGAGTAACACCTTTTACGTGGATTATTTTACACTTACTCTGGACCTTAGTGAGGTTGGGGGGGACTATACTAGGGACTAGAGCTTAGTAGATATCCCCTAATTTAGGTTTGTGGCTTTAGAGCCGATCTAGGTGGGTTGATTATTCTACAATCTACTTTAGATATTAGGTATGATTAGGGCATGTGTGAACCTCCAGGAAATACTTAGTTAGGTACAAAAATATCGGGTAGTTAGTAGACATGTGTGAATATATCATTCCCTAACCTGATATGAGCCTAAAATTTAGTTGTATCTGACCGAGCTAATGATAGATCTATGTTTCCCCTTGTATGGGTAGGTACTTGGCCCTTAATGGGCGCCCTCTAGGAAGTTGTGGCATCATTGATGCAATTACGTGGCTCAGGACTGTAGTGGGGATAGGAGAGAATATACCTTGTAGCTAGGGCTTGTCACCATCCAAAGGATTTTGGTTAGCATCGTTACACTAATTTAGCTTGTTGACTAATTTAATGAAGCGAGCATGCATTACACGTATTAAAAATTTAATTTTATCTTTAAAAAGTAATAACTAGAAATGTATTTCTTATACATATTTATGCTTGTCCACGACTGTTCTTATAAGAAATATGGAGCTATTTTCTCACATCACCGAGGCTGTTTTCTCACTATAACTGTGATCCGTGGACACTTCCTAGATGTTTTCAGTTGGATTTTACTAAGTTTGAACTTTTTTCGATGTGGATAGATTATAGGTTTAAGTGAAATGTGATAGATAGGATGAACCCGAGTTTTGGCACTCTGATCTAGTTGACTATACTATTGGGAGGCTTGTTATGAGGTTTTGCATGTTGGTTTGAGTCACTCCATGGGCCTTTTCGACTCAAGTCTCTATGCTTAGGGCATGACATAAAGCCTGGGGGAGGGGTATATGGGGGAGTAGTGGTATATTATTTGAGTCCTTTGTGGGTACCTCTTGATCTGGGAATATCCTAGAGAGGGATCATGCCGGCACATATCTATTCTTCAGTACCCTTTGAATTGTATCTTTACGTTTTGATTTGTAGCCTTTGGGACTTATTGGGCTGGTACCTATTGGGTTTTTTGGCTACCTGATTGTAACTACTGATATATGGGATGCCGGATAGTTTGTTACTAGTAGACTTTGGTTGTTCCTTTCTGTCTCGAATTAGTACTACACATTACATTATTTCTTGTTGATGATTTGCACTTTCTTATTGATCCTTTCTTGTGCCAGTTATGTCGGAGATCCAGGTATTTGCCTCATTTGGTCACGAGTTTCTTGTGAACTAGGAATTGTGTTCTACACCCTGATAGTTTTCTTGTTTACATTTGTGAGCTAGTGATACCCCCACTGGTATTCAATCCTTCATAACACTCATTATCTACTAGTATAGTTAACTAGTTTCTGTTGGACAGTACATGTTACCGTCCTTTTTGCTGTAGGTAAATCTTTACGTTACCTAGGCTTAATTTTCCTGCTCGGCCTATGATGCTTACTGGGTACCTGTTGTTGTTGGTACTCATACTACACTTATGCACCTTTTCCTAATGCAGGTCCTAGTACGATCCACCCAAAAGGATGTAATTTACATAATAGCTGATGTGATTCAAAGAGATTCAGTGAGCAGTTGGCATCCTTGCTGACCGAATTTGCTTCCAGTATCATAGTTATCCTAATTGGGTCTTGGATAACTATTTTGTATCTTTTCCCCATTGTAGGGTGTATTTTGTACTTTTTTTATATTAGATACTCTACAACCATGATACCAGATTTTAGGAAGTTATGTTTAGTTATGTGTTGCTTGTGTACTATTTTATACTTCTCCACTTCATCTCCTTCTCTTTTTTCCTTGGGATCTTGGTACTGTCCTGCCATGACTTGCTATGGACGAGGATTAGGCTTGTTTCCAGGTGAGATGTATACACCATCACAACTCTATTTTTAGGTCGTGACACAGAGATATGAAGATATATAGATATTTGAGGAAACTGTATTGGTGGTGTGCGATGAAGAAGAACATGAATGAATCTATTGTTGTATTGTAACTGTCAACAAGTGAAGGTAGAATATTAGATACCACAAGGAGAGTTGAAAACTTCATGTATTCTGAACTGGAAGAGGCAAGTAATTAATATGGAGTTTGTTATTGGTATTCACCTAGACAAGAAGCATGACTCTATATGGGTGCTAGTACACCGAATGACTAAGTTATCAACTTTTGTCCTATTCACATCAGTTTTTTAACATAATAGTATAGGAGTATTTTCCTCCAATAGATTTCCAGGTGCATCAAGTTCCTTTTTGTATTGCTTTACACCAAGGTATGCAGTTTAGTTTGTAGTTTTGGAGATAATTTAAGAAAGGTATCGATTCCCATGTTTATCTCAACAAAGCTTTTCATTCGTAAATAGTTGGTTAGGCATAGAAAACCATACATACATTGGAGGATATGATGAGGGAATGTGCAATGGACTTCAAATGTAGTTGGGTTGAGCAATTTACTTTGATAGAGTTTTAGATAACAACAACTATCTCTATAGAATCTAGAAGGCTCTATCTAAGGCTATTTTGAGAGGTGATGTAGGTCACTAATTGGATGGTTTGGGGTATGTGAGTTAGAAAAGTAGGGCTAGAGCTTCTTTATAATAAGATGAAGAAGGTTCAGATTATCCGACAGGGATTACGAGCAGCTCATAGCATACAAAAATCCTATGCATATGTGAAAAGAAGAGAACTAGAATTTGATAAAGGTAATTAGGCATGTCTAAAAGTGTCTCCGATGAAAGGAGTCATGAAGTTTGGTGATAAAAGGAAAGCTAAGTACCAATTATATCAGAACATAACAAATATTTAGGAGGGTTCTCAATGGTGCCTATGATTTGGACCTTCCCACAGAGTTAGCAGCAGTTTATCTAATCTTATATGTATCTTTGCTAAGAAAGTGCATGAGTGATCTATCCTTAGCAGTGCCAGTTGATAATTTTAGCATACGATATATCTTAACCTATGAGGAGGTCCCCATTTAAATGATGGACCATAAGTACACAAATTAAGAAATAAATAGACAACTTCAATGAACGTTCTATGAAGGAATGAATTAGTTAAGGGAGCTAGATGGGAAGAAGAGGAAAATATGATGAATAGATATCCCTACTTTTTTTCTTATAGTTCCACTTAATTATTAGGTAATAGCCTCTCCATTTATATTTTATTCCATGTTCTGATGCATATAGAATGTAGCCTATAGTATTGCATAAGTCACAATATGTGTATTTATGCATTATGTGATGATAATTGAGGTCAGTTAATATAATTTGTAGAGTTTCATGAGTCCCAATATGTGTATTCATGTGTTATTTGATGAGTTCTGGGTAGTTAAGGTCAGTAAGAGTACTATGCATGGAAGTCTACTGAGTTAGTAGCTTAATCACTTTCGTAGGTGATGTCATGAGTGATTTCTATAGTGAGCTTGTCAGTCTCCATATCTTTTCCCCTTAGGTAATAACTTAATTTCTATTCGAGGGAGAATTATATTAAGGGAAGGGGGATATTGTTACATCTTTAAAATAACCCTAAACATTTCTTCATCTAAGTAAATAAAGTTTTTCAAATATCATAAAATCTGGACTGTTCTTGGTTTCACAAAATAGTTGATTGGACGTAAAAAGGTTTCATAGTTCGTCATTGCTTCGTCAACTTGACCTATATTTTAAAATAGATAATTTAATTTTACAAGTTTCTATGAAAGCTTTAATGAATTGTAGAATGGTTGATGGTCCATCATTTTCATCGATATTTCATTCTAGTAGTCTAATTTTGGAACCTGTCTCCAAAGACTAGTGATAGTTCGTTAACACTCAACGAAAAGGTGCCCAACTCCTTCAAATTTTGTTTTTCTCAAGTTAAATATAGACTTCAATACCATCCTATGTTTATGCTACAATTTCATTTTAGGACTACCTTATATGGGTATATAATCCCTAGCTTTTAGTTTTCTTTCATTCACAAAGTCATCAGACTTGGAGAAAATAGAAGTACAAAAGTTTTCTCCCAAATTAGAGGCTGGGTTTCTCAGTGAGTGTTTCTATTGTAGCTATTTATACTCATTTTCTTCCAAAGAAAGTGCTCCTACCATGTATGTGGGATAATGAACATCGATATCCTTCATCCTTGTGTCAAAAAACATCTTTTTAAATGATTAGGAGTTGTTGAAGCATATGTAGGGTTATCTTATATTATTTTGTTGAGATTTCCCTCTATTGCATGTTGGTTAATGTTTATTACCTTTTTAATAAGAAGTTGCATAATTCTATATTGAAGTTTCATGTCCCTCTTATAATTTATAAAGTACGATTATGAAGTATGTAGAAGAAGTTGAGAAGTTGTAATGTGATGATATTTTCATAGATAAAATCCTAAATTTCTAGAGAGTGCCTGTTATCGTGATTTTGCCTGAATTTTATAAGGTCTTAATTATAATGGTAAATATTGTCAAATATTGAATGTTTTGGCTAATTAAGCCCAATTGAGAGTTAATATATTTTAAATGATTATGTTTGTACTTGTATCACAAATTAAAGAAGAATAAGAGTTTTTATGAAATAATCATAAAGAGTGTTTCCCAATGTAGTTGAATTTGTAGTCTAGCCAGTTGATTCTATTGAGTGTGTTCCACTAGTGTAGGGTTTTTAAGACAGTAGTCTGGACATTTGGTTCAATTGAGAATGTTCCACTAGTATAGAGTGTTGAAGTCTATGGTGTTCCAATAGTTAAGAGTTTCAAAGTCTAATATGTCAGTTTTGAGAGTAGTATGAGCAACAGGAGCATTCAGGCATAGAACCCCTACCCAATAACCTATGTCGCCAAGCATAGGAAATTATATTATGGTTCGATGTTTGCCTTTTGAGTATCTTTGTGGACCCACTCGGGGTCTAAGTGTCATACCCAAAAGTTACCCCCTGGACGTAACATGGTGCTCGGGAATCACAAATGACCTTGAGCCATCCCTTGGGTCATGCATATACTAAGAATCATGACATAACTAAGAATAAGACGTAAGGTAACATAATAAACTAAATAAAGAATTGTTAATAGTCACAAAAGAGAAGTCATGTTGAGGCGTAACATGGGAAAAACTAAGAATATGAACTGACATTAAGAATATATATAAACTGTCATGAGGAGTTAATAGGACAAACCCCCAGTTAAACTTATTAAGAAAGTGGAACTAAAAATTAAATGTCAACTCTAAAATCCAAAAAGAGAAAGGTCCCCGAATAGATGAGAACTCACTACTACCATTTGTACATAGATGTTATCGAATTCCTTGTAACTAGATTATTATCTATTATGCTGGAACATACGTGTGTGAACATAAGTGCAAATAAGGTCAGTATATCGGATATAATGGTACATGGGTAAGTACATGTGTAATAATATTAACATTACAGATATATATTGGTAAAATTGTAAGAAGGTAAGACTTAAGATGAGAGTTGGAACATATAAAACATTGTGAAAACTTTAGAAAGTGTTATCAAATAAGGACAACTGAACACATAATGAGATACGTTGAGACTGAAATCAAACTAGGATACTATGAAAACTGTAGCATAAAATAACATAGACCTCAATTTGAACTTCAAAGATGTTGTTAAACGGCAACTTATGCCGTTTTGAAATAGACCCCATTCTCTAGCATTCATCATATTGCTTGACAAACATAATTGCATCTATGAACAAAGACATCCAGAAGAACCCGGGCTGCAGTACCTTATAGGTAGTGCGCTCACCACCATGATGTCCCTTATAAAGCGAAGAATGATATTTAGCAAGAAATTTTGTGCATTTCAGACTCAGGAACACATTGACGAATGAGTTGATCCGGACCTTGTTTATAAAGGAAGGACTTATCCCAATAGTAAAACTTACAGTCATACTTCAACCTTTTCTTCTTCTAGTTCACGACATATGGCGGAAAGACTCCACTAACTAACACATTCACTATGTCAGCATACCAAGGCAAATTTTGGATTAACAAGGTCATCAGATTTTTATCCGGAAAATCTTCTTAAATAGGCTCTTGCTCCTTCACATGCTCATGATTTCCCAACCTCGAGAGATGGTCAGCCACTTGGTTCTCACAACCCTTTCAATCACAAACTCAATATCAAACTCTCAAAGAAAAAGGATCCATCTAATAAACCTTGGCATAGCCTCCTTCTTGTTAAACAGATAACGAATAGCTGCATGATCAGTATTGTAACAACCCATCCTTAGCAACCAGAGACATTTGGGGAAATAACATCTTTGGACGGTATTGCAACTAAGTGTACCTAATAAGATAAATATTCTAATGAATTAATATATATATATATATATATATATATATCCTCAAGATTAAAAGAAGTAA
>JBDJHY010258860.1:288-10537 GCA_039654485.1 Withania somnifera
CGCGTCTATATTTTGGACTCAATTTTCGACATAGATTTTATTTTATTTTGACCTTGTTCAAAGATCCTTTGATATGGATGAGTGGACTGTCGTGAATTTTTGAACTTCTTTAAATGCAAGGTAGGCTTCGGTTTACTCCCTAGGTATATAACTATTATGACTACCCAATATAGCATCCTTCATTAGGACATATAGGTTGCTACCATGACCCTGTTAGCTTACCTTCTTCTGTTTCATCTTCCTTTTTTATGACATTTGGTGTAATAGATTTCCTTTAACCTATTTGTGGCCTTTGATCATTGTAGGCTTACTATGGAGGTTTAGGATGCTGAAGTGTGGGTTGGTTTTCATATTTTACCCTTAGTTTTGGGCTACTTGTCGGGTACTGTTAGTTGTAGACTAAGATTGTGCGGGACTGTGTTGTAGCTTGCTGATTATTGTGGTTTTTCATTCATGTAGTGCACATACTGATTTGGATTATATCATAGCTTATTATATTTTGAGGTTTGAACACCTAACATCATTTTTTTTCTAAAATATTATGGCCTTAAAGGCCCATTTTAATGTTTATATGGCTAAACTAAACTAAAAATAGTTATAAGGGATTTCCTTGTAATTTTAATAAATAAGAGATTTTGCACTTATTTTATACCCTACCGATCTTTGGGTACCTAATCTGCTTCTTTTTATACTAGTTTTAGCCCAGGTTTAACACCTTGTTATCAAAAACAATCATTTACTACTACTAATGGTACTTCATTCCCAGAATGGGTAGTGAATACAACCCGTTTAGACTACACCATGTTTATCAACTTGATAGTTACCGAGATACCATGCTATTTTGGCATCTAGTTATTGGGGTACTGTGATATGTTAATACTGAGATTCTTAGACATTGTGATTTGAGAAATTGTACTATTATGATACTTAGACATAAGATTAAGTTTCTAGAGATTTGTATGCAGTTGGTACACCCCATGGACATTGCCATTCTTAGGATATGCACGTAGGAGAAGGGGCCTATGGTGGAGTAGAGGTATTCATGGAATGCCCCTCCGGGTCCTTCCTGTTGGGCCTAAGGTTATCAAAGAAAGAACATACATAAGACCTGTTGCATAATCATTTTTGTTTTACTTTACGATACATGTTTTCTTTAGGAACTCTTAAGAAGAATTGGATGTCAGGAGGGATGAGCATGCCATGTTTGTACTATTCAATTCTTATGGGGGACTGAATGGTTTTTTCATGTATTTGTTGTTACTTGTAGTGGTAATAGATAGTTGTAATTGTTTTTTATTAATCATCCTTATCTTATGGGTTTGACTATCCATATTTTTAATTATCGTATCCTTTCTTATCTATGTCATTGAGGTTACCCGTACACTACCATCAACTATAATATTTCTTGTATCTCTGCAATCTTTAATTACATGTATTGCTATTATTTTATTTCAAGCATATAGTAAATCCACCGCACAAGACATATCTATGGGAGTTGTAATAGGGAAATATTTTATCATAGACTAACAGTTAGCAGATCCTTTATCTTAGAAGCCAACAAGCTTTGGACATCTCTAACGCCATGAGGGTTTATTGTTATGCTAGTTATCCAAAGCATATTTCTCAATGATTCTAGGTTTTTCATAAGTATACCTTTTGTGGGGGTAGCCCCCATGCGTGAAGTATTTATCAGGTTTAGAGTGATTATTGATGCTTGGAGCAAGGTTCGGTGTGTGTCACAAAGTGTAAGGTTAGATTCTATGAGTTAGTTGGGGGTACTACAATGGTTTTCCCTTTTGATATTGGTAGGATATAGTTATTAATTGATGGATTGATTTTGGCACACTGCTTAGCACTCGATCCCTTATGGGCGTGGTCCACTCTTTTACCAAGATTGTTGGCCACGTGAGAGTTATGTAGATCTTCTATTAGGAGGTGTCTAATGGTACTGATTTGAGGTTTCACCATGAGGATTGTTCGAGTGAAACCAATTTGAGAGGTACATATTAGCTTAATAGGCAAGTTCTGAGCATACTATAGCATGTTCAAACAACATGATAGAATTTATGGTTCAGGGTGTCGAGCATATTGTGAGTTGTGTTATTTTAGGGGTTTCCAACTGAGATTGTCATTATAGTGTTACAGAGGCTTATCTTTAATACAATAAATTAGGGCTTGCTTTTAGTATGGTACTATAAATCATTATGATAGATATGGCCCCCCAGCAAGGGGTAGTTCCAGCATTAGCAAAATTAGCTCAGGGTCATCTTGAGTCAGTGTTTCTACTAGCTATAGGTGATTACTACGGAAGAGTAGGCGCTCATAGGGATGCTCAGTATGGTGAGATAGGTGTTCATGGTTAGTTTTATTCATGTTATACTTGGTGTTATTTAAGTTATGGAAAAGGTTGAGGTTTCAGAGACGTCAATTTTAGGTTTAATTCAATCCAATCATTAGCCTATTTGGCTTTTAATGACTTTTGTTTGGGTGGTCATTTATGCAATCTTCTTTTTTGCCCTGAAAGATTATTTCATTTATAAATTTTCAAACTTTACAAAAAATGGTAAACATGAGACTTTCAAATAACTAATAATAACTTAAAGGTTTGTACTCATTTTAGACTCGGGCGAGCATCAAGTACCCTATTTAGTCCCTTCTTATGTTTCTTAACAAGTTTTAAAAACTAAGCACCAAGTACTATCCCTTATTCCTACTTTTAGCACATTATTCTGACTAGGCTTTAGTAGTGAGTATAGTTTGTTAATACGGTATCATGCAAATCGAGTTGAGATGTTGATTTCTCAACAATAAGGGAATTGTAGCACTCTATTTTTGAGGTACTATGATATAGTGGTATTAATCATATGGCATTTTAATATTGATATGGAAGGTTTTTGGAGTCACCAATGACATGTATGTAGTCAACACACCTCCATGGACCCTACCTTTGGGTTGTGTTTAATTAAAGAAGGGGTATAGGATGGAGTAGGGATATACAAGATTAATCCTTTACATGCATCCTTCTTGTTGGGCCTATTATAACTTGAAGTGGATCATGCACAGGAATTGTTGTAGAACCATAGTGTTACTTTACTAAAATTGTCTTGTATTATGTACTTTATAGTAGTATAGGATGCTGGAAGGGTGAGCCTGATTTGGTTTGTACTCTTCTATTCTAATGGGCATAAGTTAGTTGATAGTTGTAGCTTTTAAATATTTATAATCCTTATCTTGGGTGTATCTGTGCGTATTTGTACTTATTATACCTTCTCTTTCATCTTTTCAAGGTTATAGGTACATCAATCATTTATCGGCAGTCATTATTGCTAGCATTAATTACCATCTTCTTATTTATTATAATTGTAATTTTTTAAGGAACCTTGGTACGTTCTCCTTCTTCTTCCTTATATGCTGTCTCATCGTTATTTCTACCATTGCCCATCACTATCTATTTTCTTGCCTCCATTCAATGAAGATAGATCCCTATGTTGTATTGCTTGTCTATATGAATCTCTTTATTTTCTTTCCTATTATATTATTGTGGTTATATCGATTATGCTGCTAATAGGCCGCCAAATTCTACAAGGTACTCATTTCTTTCGAGATTATTACTTGTACTACAATCAATATCTTCCTGGTTTAGATCCCAGTATGAGCCACCATCGTCGATACCGTGGAACGTGCCTAGTTTTTGTTAATTTTTATATACATGGTGTGATTAGAACATCTACAACTTCTTGCATATCATCAGTTTGTGTTTTGTGTCTTTTGAACTTCAAAGATAAATTACGCACCGTAGTATTGTATATTTTTTACTCTGTAATCATAGTGACTGTTGTATACACTGATACCATGTCTTATGAGCAGTTTGTTGATTGTTTATCACATCTTTCTTCCTCTATTAAACTTTTTTTTTATTATTGTTTTTTTCTTAATATGTGATTTCCTTTTCGCTATAGTGGTCGTTTGCCTACTAATGGGATAGTAGGTGCCATTATGACCTTATTAATGGAATAATGATAGTTTGGTAAGTGGTATAGGTTTCCTATTGAGTGTTTTTATGGTTTCAAGGAAAAATTCTAGGGTACAGTTTTGCTCTCTGATTATCTTTGCAGGGTTCTTATGATATAGAATAGACTACGGGCATCATAGAGTAGGAAGAAATGCTATGTAGATTGTAGACTTCATGCCTTCGAGTTTAGTGTTGGTGACCAGGTCATCTTGCAGGTAGCGCTTGTATATTGTATGAGGATATTTTGTAGACTTTGAAAGCTTATCCAAAGGTTACTGCTATTTGTGATTCTTCAGATTATTGGTAATGCTACTTATCATTTAGCTCTTCCTCCTATGTTTTCTAAAATCTATCTGGTATTCCATGTTTTGATATTTCAACATTATATACTAGATGAGTCACATGTGCTCCATTGGAATTTGGTGCAGATGGATGATGGTATGTCATCTTTTTAGGCGTCAATTGCTATTATTGCTTGAGATGTTAGGAGGATGAGGTCAAATGAGATACATGTAGTTAAGGTTTAGTAAATCCACCGCCTGGTCGAGAAGTCCTAGGATGTCGAGATCGTAGTATGTGTAGTTTTTTTACACTTTAGAGGCTATGTTCTTTCTTATTCTTGACATTCGAGGATGAAAGTACCTTTTGTAGTGGATGATGTAATGAGCGTAACAATCATTTTTGTGATTACATATTTTCTTGTATCTAAAGCATTGTGGTAGTTACCCTAGGTTAGTTATGACCTGTTGGGACCAGTACTTAGGTTCCATAGAGGTTCGGTTGAAAGACATCATATTTACCCCATTTTAGAGCTTGAACTTAGGTAATCATTAACATTTGTCAACATTCCTTCAAGACAAGCTTAGAAATGAATTTGAATAATTTTGTTAGCTTCATTGCTTCAAGCGCCTCGACTCGAGTTTCTATTGTAGGTCTCGGGTGGTATTAAATAATGGTGCTTGTAGACTAACTTGAATAGACGCTTTACTTGAAAGGCAATGTCTTTGAAGGTCCTGAAAAAACATAATAGGCTGCTACTCTAAGCTCGTTTTACTTCTTTTGAATCTGGAGCAATTAGAACTCAAGGGTTGGTGTGGCCACAGCTACTTGGTTGATTACCTGATTGCACTAGTCTCATAGCCATGGGTCTTCAGCCGGTACTGGCGCCAGTGGCAACCCATTGATTTTTTTCTTGGTGGACCCTTGGTTTGGAGCTAGAAAATTTTGGTACAATTTGATTTTGTTTGACGATATAACGGTATCTTGGGAATTAAAATTCTTACTTCAGTGAATATCTAATGATTAGAGCATCAAATTAGAAATTTGATTGCACTATCAACTAGGGAATTCCAAGTTTGGTTTACATATTGTATTTGTTCAATTCTCGAGGTGTCCAAGATTATTTTTGGTTTTGTGTTGGTTTTTCATATTTTTAGTTTCAAGTGTTTATTTGATCAAATTTTTTTTCCATACAAGCTTGTACCAGAATTTCGACAACGCCATTGAGTCAGGAATATCATGTTCGATTTGTTAGTACTATTTCTTTGCGGTTAATAGAATCTGAACATATTCTAAGTGGTGATTTGGGACTTGTGTTTTTTTGTTTTTTTCTTTGGTTGTATTGTATACAATTAGTAAAATTCCCATTGGTTCTTCTCAATCGTAAAGAAGAGCTACACTATCACAAATATCATTGGTTTCCTTCCCCCCGATTGTGATAACCTTTGTTTCCATTGTGGAGGTTTTCATTACCATTAATTATGGTCACGAAAGTTTTTATTCTTATGTTGACCTCTTGTCCCAATACTATATGTTATCGCGAGCCTCACAATCGTGATACCTGCCTCAAAAATCACGAAGGTATGGGGTTGGAAGTGTAAATTTCTTCTTCCTAAAATTTTCATACATAAAATCCTCAATTCGTTTTAACTAACCTCTCTATAAACTTTAGTTCTTTGAGGAAATTCATATCATCGACATATGTGAACTGTTTCTTGATCTTGATTCTTGCATTTTCATCATTATTTGGTAAGTTCCTCACCGTAAATCCCCAATAACCATGACAAAATCAATTATTTGTTGTTCCTTTTATATTATTATTCAATCCCATAAATGTTATCCCATCATTCATGGTACATAATTCTTTGTTTAATTCTTATAATTTTTTTAAAGTTTTACCCCCTTATTCTCTTCTTCTCAAGTTGATTTTGACCCTACTTTTCTCTTGAAGTGTGCTCATAATCTGAGCATGGGTTCGTAGTATTTTTTGTACTCCAGGGAGACATTAATTTCTTGGTCCACTTAGCAAGTTCTATAGGCCCATTTTTTACCTAAAATTCAACGTACCTCTAAAATTGACATAAAGTATACTGTTAAAACCGTTTTGATGAGCATATTTTTTTAACCATTTAAAGCTATTTTAGATTACAGGAGCTTCTTTTTATGGGTGGTAGCTATTATTTTTTCGGATGACATGTAGGCTATGGCTTACACCCTCCGGGTTGGGCATATAATCGTTATAGGTGTACAAGATAGTCTTCTTGTGTTGGGTTTCTTAGGCTGGAACTACGACCCTTATCAAATTTTAATCTTCTACTTCATATCTCCCTCGGATGGAACTCAGTGTAATTGATTCCTTTGACCAATTTACATTTTTGTTGTGTTCATAGGTGTTACTCTGGAAGTGTAGGATGCATTAGCATGGGATAGTTTGTGGGTTTTGTCCTCGAGTTTGGGTTGCTTTTTATGTGTTTCTAGTTGTAGATTGAGCATGTGTAGGGATACATTATAGTTTTAGTGATTGCTAGTTGATCATGCATTCATATAACACGTGCTGTTAAGAGGTTCGATTCTTGAGTTGATACGTTTTTAGGATGAGGGCTTATTACCACTATTTCCTGAGATATTATTTCCTTAAAGGCCCCTTCTCATATATAAATAGCTAAATTGAACTAAAAATGATTAACATGGAACATTATGATAACGAATAATAAATATAGGGTTTTATATGTTATTTTAGACTCGACCGATATCGGGCACCCGGTCTTATGCCTTATAACCTAGAACCAGATACTAACACTATTTCTGGAACATAAGTGACAACCTGGCTTAGTAGTGAGTACAACCTTTTCAAACTACATCAAGTTTATGGAGTTGATACGTTGATCCTCGAGACACTTCATATGCTGGTATTGGGATATTGTAATATTGAGACAATGTGACATTACAAAACATGATCTACTGAGCCATTTGAAATTTGTATGCGGTTGGCATACTCACATGGTCCCTGACTCTAGGCTTGATGTGATAGGGGAAGGGGTATAGGAAAGAGTAAGGATATACGGGTGAAGACCTTTGATGGGTCCTTCATTGGGGCCTCCGTGTACTAGAGGTGACTAATAAATCAACTTGTGTCACTTCACTACACTTGTTTTCTATATGAGCTCCCTAGTTATATGATACCTTTTTAGTACTCTTTGTTGCTTATGGGGGCTTGGAGGGGTTTTTTACTTGTTTTTACTATCAATTGTATTTGTAGTTGACAACTATAGTTTTTTCATTATCAAAGATCCTAATCTAATGGGCCTTGTGAGTATTTTTACTTATTATATCGTTCCCCTATCCATGTCATTAAGGTTACCGATGCACTGCCTGTTCTCCCATAGTCATTCTTATTTCCTGTTACTACATTATTTCTTTCTATTATTATTATATTATTGCAAGGGCCCCAGGTATATTTTCTTCTCCTTATCTTAGTTTCATCTTCATTATTTATATCTAGTGGTGCTTATTTGAGTTTATCTTTATTGCTTCAATCTGTGTAGCTAGCCTCGTAACTAAACATGCTTTTATGGCCTTCTATCCTTTACTTTCCTGCTATTTACTATAGTTATACCTTTTATGTAACTGGTGGGCCCTTAAATCCTATTGGGTAATCATTTTCTAAGTGACTAGTATTAATACCCTACTCTACATCTTCATTGTTTAGATCCTACTAAAAGCCACCGCCATTAATATCCTTGATCATGCCTTCTTTCTAATATTTTTATAAATATAGTGTGATCTCCAGACATCTAGAGTTGCCTGCATCTCTTCATACTATATTTTGTCGCTTTTGTATTTCAAAAAAAAAAAATTAAAATATAGTGTTAAATAGCAGACATCTAGAGTTGACTGCATCTTTTCATACTATATTGTCGCTTTTGTATTTCAAAAAAATTATGTATTCTAATTTTGTATATTTTTGTACTCTATACCTTATAGTGGCTCATGCATATGCTTCTACTAGGTATTGGGAGGATTTACAAACTGGTTAACATATTATGCTTCTTTCTACTTTTTTGTTTCTCTTACTTGTGGGTAGCTTTATTTTCTATACCATCCTATTGCTTACATCCCTAGGATATATGGTTGGTTCTCCAATAGGAAGTTGATAGGTTCCATAATGAGTTGAGAAATTGAGTTGTGTAATGGTGCCTCAACAGAACTTTAACAACAGGTATCTTTGGACCTAATCCTCCTAACAACCTACTAAGATAAAAATATGCTCGTCAAGAAATGACATACTCTTATCTACCTTGAAGGGTTCCAATAACGCACATATGGCTCATCCAGAATGTAATGCCACAACATAGAAACATGGAATATCTAATTAACGGATGAGAAAGATGGAGGTAGAGGTAATCGATAGGCAACATCATGAAGCCTCTCTAGTATATCAAAGTGTATAATACACCTATGTCTAAGATTTCTTGTCTTCCTAACCTCATCATATCACGCATAAGATAAAGTAGAAGGAACACCCAGTCACCAACACTAAATTCAAAGGCACAAAGCATACAATATGCATAGCTCTTCTGCCCGATGTACGCTATACCAAGTCTATTTTCTATATAACTAACCCTATTAAGAGAATCATATAAAAAATATATAATCTCAACTCTGGCCTTAAAACAATCAAACACCTAATAGGAGACCCACTTCGTCTGTTGTACAATTCCAAAATGACATTGTCTGAGTACTGGATTGGTAGATATTACTATGTATGAACTCTATCAGTGCTAAATGATGATTCTATGGCCCCTAAAGTCAAGTACATAATCCTTCAACATGTTCCTGGGGACCTGGATAGTCCTCTTTTACTAGCCATTAGAGATAATGACTCTTCACCATAGAATGAATGGACTGGAATAAAATGCGCAGACTTTAGTTATGCAATAAAAAATAGCCCATATAGAGTCATGACCTCTTGATCTACATGGACACCTCAATATGATGTCCATAGTCACTCGCTCCTACTTCCACGTAATCATAAAAAGCCTATGAATCAAACTACATGTTCTCTAGTACTAGAACATAACCTTCTAACAGTTCAAACACTAAGACACAAACCCTTCAATGGTACTTAGCTAATACAACTACCTTAATTGTCGATATATCTTAATTTCACCAAGGTGATTAGAATATCTGGAGCTTTGAGACTCACAAAGAATCAAATAAATCAAACAACCACCCTCGAAACATAAATACAACTTTCATACCTTAACACAACATATGAACAAACAATGGACCTATTGGCCTCCCTAAGCATCAACTTATCACATATAGTACACAACAGTTGATCCTTAAACCTAAGCTACTAAATTTGATAAAGTAAAGAAGAGTGGGTTTCAATGTTTTCCAATATCCTCCTGGAGTTGAAAAATATAATCTAACCAACCGATTATCCAACGAATACACGTTTATGGCCAATGGTCTCTCTTAAATGGATAACGAAGCCAAACCACCAATAATAATCACCTTTCAGCTCTGCTACCATGTTTTCTTGCTTGGATGGTATAAATTACTAAGGTTGTACTCTTTCAGTAACTAAAGACTATGTATTATAATATACTGAAGACTATGGAGATCACTAAATTCTCATAGTGAATACCATAAAAGTAGGGCTTCAAGATAGTAAGTGTGAAAAATATTGTCGCACCTGCCATGTCATAAAAGATGTAGTTAACCTCGCGATCCTTTAGCTGGCCCTTCGCTTACTTCTCTAGAGTCAATGTTGCTGCTTTTTTTGTCACAGAAACTGCTTGCTGTGCCCGGGTCAAGGAGCTTTGATTTGCATGGTTAGGTTCTGTGCTTACTTATTCCACTTCAACATCATCCGTCATTTCACTAATTCGTATTAACATGGACCTAAGATGAATTAGATAGGTTTTACACTTTTCTCAAAGAAAGAGGAAA
>JBDJHY010258890.1:0-10536 GCA_039654485.1 Withania somnifera
CCCAAATTTCCCAAATTTCTCAAAGTTGGTTCTCCACTTTAATCAATGGTTTCAAGATTATTTCTTGTTCTTATTAGCTCCAAATTTTGAATCTAATTTCCCTATGATGCGGGGTATATTTTATACATTTTGTTTGAAGTTTCGTGTTCAGGGGCCTATACGCCCGTTTTGACCCATATTTTGATTCTGACTATTTTTATAGCTTCATGAGTACGGTTTAGCTTGTATTAGTATTAGTATTCATATTCGTATTATTACGTTACTAGTTTTGTGATTATTCAACCTTGTTTGTGCATTGTTTTTAGAGTTTTAAAGCAGTCCAAGCATCTTCTACTCAGTATTTGCGAGCTTATCTTTGGAGGACATGTAGGTTATGGCTTATTGATATTAGACTGGGCTTATACAGGAAGTAATTGTTGTATTAGACATCCTTGGGTTGGGATTTCTAGGTTGGTACCCATGACTTTGTCTACTCGTTTAGTCCTTTTCTTGGTTATGTAGTGATGTTGCATTCGTGATTATAGTTACTCTATAGAACATAGATGGTGGGCTACTAGGAATGTACGTGAGTCCCAAACATCGACGTGGTTGGTTATACTTGTTGTAGATATTAAGTTTGTGCAGGGCCGTTAAGACTTTCTAGTGCTATGTTTTGTGTTTGAGCATATCATATCATGAAAACCAGTTTCTTATGTATTGATTTCTATTGTTTTATGTCCAAGAGCCTGACCTCTTTGATTTTAAAACCTTTCATGGCCTTGTGGGCCCGTTTTTAGTAATTGAGATATTTTACTAGTAAATTGAGCATATGTATTGATTTTAAAACCTTTCATTTATTTGATTTCACATCTCCTTCCATTCTAGAGTTTTCTATAGTGGACCTTGGTCATTTATGACTTATCGACACTGGTGGTTTGGTTCCTGGGTTGTTCATTTGGTTATTCTATTTTTTCTGTTTAGAGCTTTTGGTATTAAAATTATTTGACTTTCGTCAACATTCTGTGTAAATGATCTCAAAATTGAATTCCAAAAGTTTCTCTAGTTCTGGAATGGGGTTATACTTTGATTGGAGCCTATGATTGAAAATCTATGGGCTATCAGCTCTAAAATGTTGAGTTTGGTTTAGGTGAGTTGTATATTTGGTTTCCAAACCAGTCGCGCTCATTTCGAGTAATTAGTTGAAAAGTTGGAATTTTAGCAAAGTGATGACTTTGGTCAATATTTTGCCGAAAAGAGCTCTTATCAGAATTTCATATGCTCTGTTGTGAGCCCATATTTGACCCCTCAGTTATTTTTATAACTTTATGAATATCATTAGACTAGTATTAATATGTATATTATGTTTTTGTTAGTTGAGTGATCGTCAGAGCTTATTTTCTTATTTTTTGTATTTTGGACCAATCTGAACTATCTTCTACGTGGTATTTGTAAGTACTTCATCGGAAGATAGGTATGCTATGTTTACTGAGCTTATATAGAGAGTATTGTGATAAACATACATTCATGGGTAGGGATTTCTAGGTTGGTACTCTTGACCTTGTATATTCTTTTAGTCTGCTTCTTGGCGACGTGTTGTTATAGCTTTGTATTTGTAGTTACCCATGACCCTGTGTGGTCTTGTCATGACTCTGAAATATAGATGGTGAGTTTTATGAAAATTATCCGTGAGTTCCGGACAACTTGGTTGGTTATGTTTGCTGTAGAATTCTGTCTTGGCAAGGCCAATAGGATTTGGAGATATTTTTTGAGTTCATTTCTAGTATAATAAGCCTAAAATAAGTAAAAGTTGTATAATTGATCTGTGGTAAGGATAAAAAGCTTAATAATGAGTTATAACCCCTGTGCTGAGTTAGTACTAGCCTTGGTTGAGATCATGAGCTAAATGTTGTTTTATTTCAAATTTAGACTTGGTTGCGACTAGGCTGGTCATTGGCACTTATCATGATATTGTCCCATCAGAGGTCCGGATACACCTTATGATTATTCGACTGTTAGCAATACAACCCGAGTTAAGTTATGTTACTGTTAGTTCCAGTTACCTTGCTAGGTAATTGTATATGGGTTGCAACTCTTTATAGATCCTGCCAATCTAGGCTTGTGAGGAACCAGATGAGGAGTAGACGAAGGAGTAAAGGATTACGAGTTGTGACCTTTCATGAGGTTCTACTTGGTGGACTTACGAGTCGGGGTAGAAGCGTATGGGTTCTTTTGACTTTCACCGCATCATATTATACATATGTTTTTGTCTGTGCTATTTGATGTTTGTACTCTACGATAGGATGGGGTATTGGAGGATTTGCATCTATCCTTGTGTGTTTATTGATATATTTATTACTTACTTAATTTCTATGAGATACACATCTATCGGCATCGTTCTTGGATTACCTTGGCCTATTCTTGTAGTATCCACTTTACGAGTTTGACTCTCGGCTGCATCAGATGTACTCTTTGTTCCAAAGTCAGACTTATGAGGTGCAAACTAACAAGGTATTTTGGAATCTTCCATGAGGCTATAACATAATAAGTGGGGCTTACCCTATGAGTTGAGAGATGGACTCAGGGAGGAGGATTATCTCCAAATAAGCTAAGGATTTGATAATATAATTAATAAGATGCCAATAAATATTGGTTTCCTGTTGGAATAATTAGATCTTGTGAGATCGTTATATCCCTAGGGATGCTTGGTAAGTTCTATTATTGGTATTATAAGTGGTATTTGGATGCACCAATATCATGTTTTCTTTTCATGCCTTTTTTGTGATTTTACTTATTGTATATTGCCTTCTTCACACTCCTTTATTAAGGTTACCAATATACCATCACTTCTATTATTTATTGTATCTCTTACTATTTAAGATTTATTGTATCTCTTACTATTTGAGCATGGATACAGGTACATTCTTCCATTTGTTTGCCTGAATATTCCTTATCATAACTAGTATCTAGGGATATTACTTGTCTTATCCTTCTAGCTAGCCTTCTACATCTATGACACTTGTTTGACTACTGTGACCTTGTTTACCGTAATTATTTATTTATTGCTTTTATTTCTTATATATTCCTAGTTGGTCTAGCCTACTGGGTACCCATTGTTTGGTACTCATGCTACACTTTTGAATCTTCTTGGAGCAGATCCTAGCACGGGAGTTTAGCGTGATATCTATTTGAGCTTCGATTTGATTGCTGAGGTAAATAGATGCTATTGGCGTCTGAAGCTGATCTTTTACATACCTATTTATCAATCTCTGTTATTGTAATGAGATAGATATTATATTTCCCTTGTCAAACATTGTACTCTTGATACTACAGGCTCATTGTTTTGGGATATCAGGTTTTTGGGTTTTATTAACTTCTTAGACTTCCTCTTATCCTTATCCTATCATATTTTTTGCACTTATTATTATTCATGATGTAATAGTTGTTGAGTGATTTTCCTATGGAGGGATGTAGGTTCCCTCATGATTTGGAAACTAGGTTGTGATAAGCAACTACGTTGATATTTCAGTGATTTATAAATAGGGAAGACGGGGCACCCATTAATGCTTTAATATTATGATAGTCCTAATATTATTTCGATGATTATTGAGATGGTACGCAGGGAAGCCCACCATGGACTCTGTCAACCCATCACAAGCATACATATGACTGGAAGGGGGTATACAACATATTATTAGATACACAAGGAAGTCCTTCCATGGGTCCTTCCTATCAGGCATACGAGTACTAGAGGAGGATAGTACATATTTACATTTAGTTTAGTATTGATATAGTATATGGGGACTCCCTCCATGGACCCTGCCACCTGGAACTATCCATATGATGGGAGGAGGGGTATACAATGTTTCATTGTATATATGAGGAAGTCCTTACATGGTTCTTACCTACCGGACCTATGGGTACCTATGGAGGAGCATACGTATTTACATTTAGCATGCATTATAGCATTTTTTGTACCATGTCCTTGAGTTTTATTTGCTATTTGTACCTTCCTGTGGTATGGGACGGCATAGGTTTGTATTTTTTTGTTTGTATCTCTCAGTATTATCGGGTTCCTTTGAGATTCTGCTTTACTTAATACTGTTCTGCTTTACTATTTTTGGTTAAAGTTATATCTATTGGATTTTTTTTCATGCCTCATTATTGTGATACTTGTTGTAGTTAGCCTTTCTTCCTATTCCCGTTATTTGAGGTTGCCAACATACTGCCATCTTTGTTATTTATTTGTACTTCTTATTAGCTGAGCATGGATTTATCTATATTCTTCCCTTGTTTACCTAAATCTTCCTTGTTAATAGCTAGTTGCCTAGGATATTTACCTGTCTTATCCTGCTAGTAAGTCTCTCTACTTCCGCTATTTGTTTGACCCCTATGAATTATATTCTTTATTTTCCTATTTTCACCTTTTATTTCTTATATATCTCTACTCAACCTATAATGTCTATTAGGTACCTATTGTTTTGGTACTCATGCTACACTTCTTCATGTTTTGGTGTAGAACCAGGTACAAGTGGTCCACATTGATCTACTAACTTGATCCATAATTCTTTTGCTAGTATAGATGATTGCTCCTTGCATCCAGAGTTGCTCTTTTACTTTTCATTATCTCTTATGTTTCCTTTTGTACTGCTGAGATAGATATTGCTTTTCCTTTTAGCATTGTACTCTGTTTAGTGGCTATTGTAGTAGATATTAGGTTTTGGGGTTCATTATTGAATTTCTTAGACTTTCACTTATCTCTGTCCCTTACTATGTCTTTTATTCCTCTTTTGGCTTTCTATTCTTTCCTTGTGTATGTTTTGGGTGATTCTCCTACGGTGGGATGTAGGTTACCTCATGACCTGAGAAATTGGGTCATGAAAAATTGGTATTAAAGCTCTAGGTTTATTGATATCCTCAGTACATGAGCCAGTGTCTAGTTGAGTCTTGTGGATTGGGTACGATGATGTCCGTATTCTATCTTTCAGGGACTATAGTGACATCTTTCAAAATTTACTCTCTTTCAACTTCTATGTCAAACATGTATTGTAGTTGGTTTCCTTAAAGATCATTTGTTCTTGTTCACTCTTACGTAGATGGAATGCATATGACCTTCAGCGGTGGAAGGAGATGATGCACTTATTGCACCACTAGTCAGAGCGCCAGCTAAGAGTCGATCCCTTGGTGAGGTCCAAGTTGGAATGTTTGCTAGTGTAGTGACTCCAACTAGAGCTGTAGAGACTGATATTGATCTTGTGATGATTTAGTATCTACTGGAGGTACATGTATCTATTATGTTTTCTCCTATGCCTTCATTAGTTCCATGTTGGACCCCAGAGGTAAGGGGCTTTCTATTACAATTGTTTGTTATGTCAGGAAAGCCGACAAGTAAGGTGAAGACGTTAGCCCTAGGTTCCTTCAGTCTAGGTACACAACCGGCATTGAGTACCCATGTTTTAGGGGTGCCTCTAGTGACTAGTTCTTATGGTTAGGGTGTTCTCCTACTATCTCGACTTATATGGTTCAAGTGCCTCCAGCGCTGGTCTATCCATTATCAGCACCAGCAGTGCCTGCTCCATCGGTGGTCTCGCATATCCTTTAGCACCCGCCTATTTCTGACTTTAATTAGAAGGCATTGGGTAGATTTCAGAGATTGGGTCCTCTGTGATTTTCTGGTACTTCAAGAAAGGATCTATAATGATCCTCACTGTTATTTATGATAAATATGCAACGTTTTACATCCTAGAGAGTTTTAGTAGTTTCCCCAAGTAAATTATGACTTGTTGGGATCGGTAGTTCAGATCCCTGGCGACTCGGTGAGAAATGTCTCAAATTGCCATTTTTTTCATTCTTCTAAAACTGCTCTCATTACCTGCAACTAATACAGGATGACTTCCTTTTCACATTCGCATTCGCATCCACAAACCCCGCGATCATGATTCAATGGTCCATGACTCTATATGATAACGAGTAGCTCATGCGATCGTGATGCCTAATTTCCCAATACTCTATGCGATCGCAATGAGTAAAATACCTATTAATTTTATAAAAAAACCCTACACGACGCCAACATTTTATTTCAATAGAAACCTTGCGATTTCTTTAGTTCCAGAGAGAAAAACCTCTCCTAAACACCATTCCAAAGCTAAGGAAAATTACCCCATCATTGTTCTTCGATTCCTTCACGTTTTTTGGAAAGTTTTCTTCGCTCTTCATTCTTAGTCTTCTTACTTTCCTCCATTAATGGCCCTAATTGATAAAACTGATGAGATCATGCAATAATCCAAATATTATTTCTTAATTCTCTATTGCATTAGTATATTTTAAGTCTAGTATCATTAACACATCGAATTTCCAACGTTTAATCCATAAAAATTGCATCTTTGTTGCCACGTATGTCAAATCTATCTAGGCTTTTTGATGCCCATCCCGCACTTGAATTGTGCTCAATTTTGAAAAACGGGTTCCTAGTAACATTAGGAACCCCATAGTGAAATTTATTTTCCATTCCAGTGGACCCTGCTAGACCATTTTAGGCCCGATTTCAGGCCCAGTCCAAAATTTAGTATAAGTTATACTGATAGACTCGTATTAACATATAGACTACTTTGGCATAAGTTTCAGATCATTTGGAGATCGTTTGACGTCAACCAGAGTAAGATTCATGAATTTGTAGAGCTTTATCATCGGACAATAGGTAGTCTCCATGGGGCTATCTCTGGGCTTATATCTTTAATAATTGTACTAAATAACATCTGTGAGTTGGGTAGCTAGGTGGATATAGTGATCCTATACCGTCCTTCATCCGTTCTATGTTGATATTTATATTTTGGCATCTGATTGATATAGTGTAGTGACTTAGAAAATGGCTAGAGATACCTATGCAGGGCATAGGAAATTTCTATTACATTATGTTTGTTGATATGTTGTACATTCATGACACGAGAGGTTGGGCCTTTGGATCCGATGAGAGTGCATTGGGGTTGGGACAATATCACCACATAATTTTTTATCTGCATAGGCTAGAGACTGATTTTGGTAACAATGATGAATAATGATATAAGTTGAGAAAGTCTAATATTTGATAATAATATAAATAGCCTTTTAACTGATTTAGCTCGACATTTTATCGAGAACTCGGTAATAATATTTTTACTTATTTTAGCCCAGGCTTTACGCCTTGGCATCAGGAAATATAATTTGACTAATAAATACTGGGACTTGAGACTGACTCTGTTCGATAGTGAGTACAGCCGCTGAGACTTGAGCCAGTCGTCGTACGGTAGTGATTACAACTTTTTGACACTTATCGCACCACTAGTTATGGAAACTTAATGATACCTGATCTAGTGGGGATATTGGTAATATAGTTTATACATTGAGGTGTTGTACGCCTTGACTTGCCGAGTATGACTTAATGATACTATTGACCTAAGGCACGAGGTGCCATACTTGAGACCTTTGAGGCTTTTATGGATTTGGGATGTCAGGTTATGATAACGTTAGAAATTGTACATGGTGAAACACCTCTATGGACCTTGCCTCTTGGATTTCACGTGACACGGTAGGGGGGTATAAGAGAAAGGGGAGTTATAACAGGAATATTTAGGTTAGCCTTCCATGGGTTCTGCCTACTGGACCTATGGGTATCAGAGGAGATGCGTACACAAGACTGGTTACGTCATGTATTTGTATTACTTTCCTATACTTATTTTCTTCTGTGTACCCTGGATGAGATGTAAGGTCTATGGTAAACGTGTTTTCTGTGTACGCTGTGCTTCTGTCTGGGGGACTTGTCAGCATTTATTTTCATTACTTTACTAAAATTATTACTGCTTAGCTGTTGCTGGTTAATTGATACTTCATGATATTTGGGATTTGTGCCTTAGATTATTGTTCATTCATTCATCCTTTACCTGAGGTTACGGGTATACCGTCCATGTTCTCCTCCTGATTTATTGCATTATTGTTCACATATATTGTTACAAGGATTATGGGTATGTGTTCCTTCAGTGCATGAGATCTTGTTATATGATTGGCTAGCGATACATGTCTACTTGTACTTGATTCTTATTTGAGTAGCTAGTTTCCCTTGTTGTTCTATTTGCTTCTATGAACCCCGCTATTTTTTTTCTATTATTTACTACTTTTATTATTGTTATGTGCCTAATGGGCCCTTGAATCCTACTGGTACCGGTTGCTTCGGTAGCTTGTAATCATACTACACCTGCACATGTGTAGATCTGAGTATAGGTTCCCGAACATGATTACAGCCAGTTGTTCGTTCAAATTCCATCTACTATCCGAGATTCATGGTGAGCTTGGCATCTTACTTTTACCTACTTCTCTTCGGCTTTGGCATTCACATTTGATCTCCGTGTATTTTGGAGTCACAATTGTATTAGTCATTTTTTGATTTCTTGTTTCTATACTTAGTGATTCGTTTGACATTGATACCGGGTTTTGGGCATTTATTTGATTCTTTAAACTTCCGCATTTATTATCTTCTGATTGTTATGCTTGTGCTTTCCGCATTTGATAAAGTAGTCCTCCACTTTGGCTACAGAGTTGGTTTTCCTACTGGTGGAATAGTAGGTGTCGTCATGATCCACGAAAATGGGTCGTGAAAAGTTGGTATCAGATCCTAGGTTCGATGGTGTCAGTGTACAGAATCAATGTCTAGTAGAGTCTTGCGAATCGGCATGGAGACGTCCGTTGCTTATCTTCAGAGGACTATGGTGGAATTTAGGAAATAACTTCTCCTTCTTGATTCTAACTCGTGTGTTTCTTCTTTAGATGTTTCCTCAAAAACTTATCTGTTCACATTCATTCTTTCATAGATGGTGCATTCAAAGTCATCAACAAGCAAGGGTAAGAAGCCCATACTAGTAGCAAGGACTCCGATGTGGGGAAGAGATTAGGACAGAGACAGAGATAGAGGATATGTTAGGGTCATCGAGACAACCACAACCCAGCATGTGAGCAGAGGGTCAGTTCTGGCCACAGACCAAGGGCAGTCAGATAGTTCGTTACATCAAATAATGGACTTGGGATCAGTTTCGATACAAATTGGGTTTTCATCCATGCCAGTTCTGTAGAGATTGTTTTGAGATATTTTGGGGGTAGTCAGGGGAGGAGCACCAGTAGAAGTACCTCCGGTCAGAGGTGATGATTCGCCGGGACAGAGGGAGTTTAGGTGTTATTTTTAGATTGTTCTTCAAACTTTGAGAGATGATCATATTTTTGCTAAGTTCTCAAAGTGTGAGTTTTGGCTTTAGTCAGTTGCATTTCTTGGAAATATGGTGTCCAAGGAGGGTACTAGTATGAATCCAACAAAGATTGCAGCTGTCTGTATTTGCCTAGACTGACTACTGCAACTGTGGTTCATAGCTTTGTTGGGATTGCAATACTTGGCTGCAAGTTTTTTGACTTTGTTTCTCTCTCTAATACAATAATTCTTTATATTTTTCTGCTCTATACAAGCGGTCAATGTCTACGAAATCTTTTCTATTTTTCTTTTGTTCTCTTGACTATTTTTTCTCCATTATGTTAGCATTGTGTGTTTTCTTAGTTTGTTATTTTGAATTCTATATTTAAAAGGTCATGCCCTTGTTCTATGTTTTATGTTTTGGTAGAAGCCATGATTATAGAAATTCATCACATTTTCTTATTTATGTGTTCTTTTGGTCTATGTTTGCTTATTATTTTTAACAGTTTTTTGGGTAAAATTGCTGAAGTAAGGAGCTGGATCATTAGGATTGGGGAGTTTGGGGATAGCTCTTTTTTTGTGTATTATTTATTGATCTAGTCATTCACTCAGCTAATGTAATTATTGAATTTGAATAGTTACTATTTAACAAATTTGGGGGTTTTTCAGAGAGCGGAAGTTATGTGCTACTTGTTTATATTCGATAGGAAAACATCTAGGATGAATTTAATCTTACTTGATAAGTGTTTAGATTATATGCTAATCGTTACATTATAAAGTTTTTCATAGGTTTTATGTGTTTAAATAAATATTTTGCACTAGTTATCTTGCTTATAGGATTTGTTTTTGACACCACATAGACATCATGCTTACAGGCTTGAATTAATGGTAACATGTTAAGTAGGTTTGATGTCTTAAAATTATGCTCCTAGGACTTTATCGACGTTGGCATATTTTATCTGGTTGACCACTTAGAAATTATGCTCTAGGAATTTTCTTAATTTACAGCATGTTAAATACCTATGTTATCACCTAGAAATCATGTTCTAGGACTTCAATTTTCAACATGTTAAATACCTATGTTATCATCTAGAAATTATATTCTACGACTCTTTTTAATTTTTAGCATGTTTAACTACTTTCCCTTTCACCTAAAGATCATGTTTTAGGATTTTCCTTCATTTTAGAATGTTGTCACATTTTGTCACACAATCACCGTGCTTATAAGGCTTAGTCAATTCGAGTTTCCAAAACATGATTAGAATTCATAAAACAATGACTATAGATATAATTTAGGTCTGTAAATTTGAGTTAAATCATGCTCTTTTAGTTTTGAAATCTGCCAGTTATTG
>JBDJHY010258899.1:0-10195 GCA_039654485.1 Withania somnifera
ACCCTCCCCAATACAAAGACACTGCCAGGAACTGACCCATGGAAGCTTCCTTGTATACTTACCCCTCCTACTCCCTATACCACTCTCCTAAGATGTAGCTCCTCCATAGTAATAACATCTCAAATGTAGCCACCCAGTTTCAGAGGGTCGGTGGAGGATCTAATGCCACATATAAAATCCTTATAAGAAGCCAATTAGTGGCATATTCATCAGGTCAAAAATGCCAAAACTCAGGCTCAGCCTATATATCATATCTCAGTGGAAAACTCAAGTCCATCCATGTAGGAAAAATCCAAATCTCAGTAAAACCCAATTGTCTCCATGTAGGCAATATCCAAAATCACAGTGATAGTGAGAAATCAGATTAAATGGTGTGATAAAATAGCTCCATACTACACATGATCGCAGTAGTGAAAGATACAAGTATAAAAGATATTAGTTTTAGGTTATTACTCTATCAAAATCAAGTAACCTTTTAAAATATTTAGTGCATGCTCGCTAGACTAAATCAATTAATAGGCTAAACAGGTCTAAGGTTGCTAACTAGAATCTATAGGATGACTGTCGATACCTAGCTGTAAGGTACACTATCTCCTAGCCCAACTATGGCCCCGAGACACGAGTAATCTCACCAAAGATGCCATAACTTCCCAGGGTCTCCTATTAAGGTCTAAGTACATACCCATATAAGAGAAAACATGGAGTTATCATAGCTCAAGCAATACAACTCACTCCCAGGCTCTCACCGACTAGGGTATAATATCATCACAGTGCTGCTAAATATTTAGGAAAACCATATCAAACTATCTATAGCCAGGTGACCTCACATATCCTTACAATACGCAATACCTTATATGGAACATAGAATAATCATCCCAACTAGATTAGCTCTGAAGCCACCAACATAAACCAGGGGATAGCTATTAAGCTCTAACCACTAGTATAATCCCCTCCACAACTTCACAATGTTCCAAAGTTAGTGTATAGATAATACACACCAAAGTTTATACTCTTCCCCGAACCATAATATGTTCAGGAGTTGGCATTGGACACGCGGAAGGGCAACATAGCCCAGGATAAGTAACTAAGCTACAAGCCAGCTAAGTAGGCCATAGGCCTAAAAAACAAACATAGTAGGGATCCAACTAGTAATCCTGGCCTCGAGATAGAAATTCACCATACACATATTACACTAATACCAGTTTGAAGAAAGTAGACAGTAGCCTACCTGGTGTCAGCAAAAATCTCAAAAGTCATGCTGGAAGAAGCAGAGAATCACAAATGAGTTCGGCACCGCATAAATCTAGAAAAAACTTAATCAATGAGTCGACATGAGTAAAACAAGACCCATGTTTCTATATAAATATCTAGGTCGAAATGTAACTAAAATGGGTATGTAAACCCCAATAGATAAAAAAAAGAGATATTTATTCCAACACGTAGATCACATCTCATACATCATATGACTAATAGTAGGAAATGAAAAAACAATGCCAAAAAGCTTATGTAATATTAAAACCTTTACTACAATGGAGAAAATAAAGATTTACCCGGTAGAAATGAGCATAGAATCTCTAGAACCCAATCCACAGATCAAAACAATGAATTGGACTCTTAATACTAATGATTTAGCTTAGGATTTTCAAGAAATTACGAGAAATTTTGAGGAATTTTTTCAAAATGAGAGAACGAAATAATAGGCATGTTAGGTCAATCACTCAATCGCAGAACATGCCACGTGATTGCGACCCCTGGCTACCATATTTACCGTGATTGTGGCTCTCATAACGATCGTGATGTACATTGGGCCTATCCTACCAAATTGCAGCCCAGGCCATGCGATTGCGACCCTTTGGTGCCCATTTGAATAATTGAGGCTTAAGATAGAAATGGAGTCCGATTTCGACAACCCATATATGAAATTTTTGTATAATCGACACTCCAAACACAATGAAATTGATGAAAAGGCTATTTAGGATATATAAGCTGAGTAGGTCCTGAGGAAACTATAATTATAAAGGAGACAAGCTATAAAATTTTCAGGGAACTGAACTATCAGTCCAGCCAGTGACAAATGACTTGGGGCTGTTGAAAACAACTCTCTAAACACAAAGAAATTGTGAGAATCATGGAAATGGATCTGAGGGACATTATAATTTATTGATCCTTTCCACTGATTCCTAAGAAATCTTCGAAATTATTTTGAAAATCACACGAAAAGGAAACAAAGTCTAATTTCGATAATCCATATATGAAATCTGTATGTAATCAATATTTTAGGCTTAAAGGAATCGATAAAAAGTCTATTCGAGATCGTATAAGCTGAGTAAGGCCCAAAAAAGTTATAAATATAAAGGAATTGAGTTAAAAACTGCTACGGAGCCGAACTATCGGTCCCAACAAGTTACAAATAACCTGGGAAAGCTACCAAGAAGCTCTAAACATAGAGGAAATCATGAAAATGGCCTTGAGGGACATTACAATATCAACCACTAAAGAAACTTTTGGTCGTGAAAGTTAAGAACGAAGTCGCTGTGAAGTTTGAAACAAATAAGAATGTAAGATTCACATGACTCTCTTCACTTTCCAATGGCCTCCTCGACTAGACACAGGCCTAACAAACTCTCATAATAGAAATATTCTTGGACCTGAATAGTCTCACACCTTGATTAATAATGGCCTTAAATTTCTTGACACTAGCTACCCGGTCGTCCAACCAAACTAACTTATAATGAAATATAAATAGGAGAGGTCTAGTACATAATAATGAGGCATGGAGCCTTAGATAAATAAGGTGAACCACTACTAGCTATGAAGTTAGGTTTAACGTATATGAAATCTCACTAATTTTCTTTGTGATCTCATATGGCTCAATGAATCTGCAAAACATCAAGTCCCCAACACTAACTCAAGAGGCCAAAGTCTATGGACAGCACAACCCCTCTATCTACTCTATGCTATCTATAAATATCCCAAATAAGTCTAACTCCCTTTGTAACATTCCAAATTAAATCAAAAGTCTGAGGTTAAGTCCCGACACAACTATACCCAATGATTTGAAATGCCTACCATATCAACCCTTAAATGGTGACCTCTAACTAGAATAGCAACTATCATCATATGACCAAGTCCAAGTGTCAACTCCAACTATCACCAAAATCGAGGATACGACCTCATAATATATCTTGAAGTACCCAGATGATCCGTTTAGACTAGATGTAATTCTATGGATAGAAATTAGTATTGTACTGCCCTAACAAACTCCAAAAAGTGAAATGGGTGTCAATGTTTGAAATGATAGGAACTGGGATATCGTGTAAGTAAATGACCTCTCGAACAAAAATGTAGATAGACACTCTGCATATATCTATTATGCCCAGGTGTATGGGCTATCTACGGGCTTCATGAAGAACAATCTAAACCAAATCAGCAACCCTAAAACTACCAAAAACAATATCCATCTATAACACACCATCGAAACCTAATATATCCCTATAGGAGATATTCCAAGACGATGACTCCCACGGGTACAATCGACCAATAATATCACAAACTCAACAACCCCAAAAAAATGATACCAATCTATTAAACAACAATACCAGATACCACAACCAGTGATTTTCCTTGCCCGCAACACCAAATTTACTTACAACCTAAGGCCTGAAATCAGAATGCCTATCTAAACCTCGAACATTAAAGTCAACCCAACAATTATAAAATCAACTGAAATCAACCCAAAAAGATATCTAAAACACAAGGAAATGATCACCCTAAGGAACTCTATCACTCTTCTCATATATAATGATAATAACCGCAGGTCATAAGTGTAAACTCAATTACCGACATATTAAATCAAGATACTAGAAGAAATCAAACCATTCGCTACCCATAAGCCAAATACTCGAAACCAGTGGTCAATACAAACTGAGAACATGATTGAATTCCCATTACTCATAACTTCTTAAAGTAAATTACTCATAACTCAGAACTTGAGAGCTTTTTGACTTCCATATAAAGGACAAAATCACCAAACTTAAACACAAACCTAGTATAAACTAATCACTAGTCCATGCACAACAAATTCCAATGGAAACCAACCTAGTATCTACTCACTAGGACAAAGCATGGACGTCCATGTCAAGCGATTAAGATTGGAAATCCATCACATAACCTAACGTATGAAATCCTCTAGAATATTACAACCTCGATCCACAACTAAAGAAGCAATGTAGCCTACCAGGAAACTCACATGCCTGGGAGAAAAGAAACCAACCACTATCAAAACAACCTAGGGGACCTAACGGCAAGAGCTGAAACATCATTTAACAAGACATTGGTGCAGGATAACAATAGCTCTTCGGCAAACCAATCCAAAACTTAGGGGAAATATAACAGGAGGAGTGATCCATTTACTTAAGAAAATTACCTACTATAGTTCTCATGAATCAACAAATGGAAGCCATGGATAATGCATGTCACAAACTAGAACTACCAAATAGCTCGTGGTAAAAAATGATCACCATAGGATAGCAGGGCATCTGTGAGTAAGAATGAAGAAAACATCGAATAAGCAAGGCTAAGAAGCACTCCTGAGGGACTAACTGCATGACCCAAACATAAAGCAAATCTCAATCGGCAAGGGCTAAGGACCCTTATTACCCTATCGAGGTATGCCGATCACGGCTAAGGTATGGTCATGATAAACCAATCTAGTATCTAGGGAGGAGAAGGTAATGTACCCATGCCCGACAGAATCACTAAGGCCACCTATCAACAAAAGGCCCGACTTCACTATGTCACAAAATCTATAGAATAAACTAGCTAAGAAACTCAAATCCATTACTAGGATCCACCACTAAAAAGTTCCCTCCTAATACATAGGAAACATAAGGACCCTACGGACAATATCCACCACTTAGGTTAAGACAAGACAAGGGTGATCAACATCATCTAGGATACAATATGTCTTATCTAAATGAAAAGAATTCAATATCTAAGTCAAAGAAACCATAACATAATAAGGTACTATAGGTATCTCCCTGTGCTAAAATACAAGACTCAGCTCATACAATAAGAATCATAACCCAGATGACATCAAAGAACCACATAAAAAGGGCCACGAACAACTAAGGGCTAAAAGCAAGGCCTAAACCCAGTCTATGACACAACATTAGCAAGGTAAAGCCACTTATGCTAGAATAGATAAAGTATGCAAAAAGTAAGTAAAATTCATGCCAAGTCAACATAAGCCAACCAAGAAAGGAATAGAATAAAACAGAGTCATAAATAGAGCTCGAAGGTAGCTCAACCAGTACACCCTACACCATACCACAAAAAAAAGAATGAGACACCATTAGAAGACTCTGCCGACCTACTAGACCAAGATATCCACAAATAGGGTACTCCCTGGCCCAATAATTAACTCCTCCACATGCATAACAAGAACCACTATTACCACCACCTGCTATAACTGACTGTTGAGGCGAGACTTTAATCGTTGTTGATTATGTGGCCCAGTGCTACAGAAACTCTCTAGCCCAATGGTCTAACTCACCATACTTATAACAACCTTGGGTCCTGATCTGACTGAGACCACAAACTGAACTACTCTGGTCACTACGGCCCTAAAACATATAGATGCTCCCCTGACAACCTAACTACTCTAAGTAACCTTACCTCTACCAACTGATTGAGAAAAGGTCTAAACTGGTGGACTAGACTAACCAACAAGTTGATGCCGCTAAAATCTCTATCTATCATACTATTCACTCATAGATTGGGTATCACAAGAAATATTCTGAGAACTCAAATGCACAACCAGATAAGCCTGATCTGAACTTTGGCACTCTACCCAATCTGATGTGACAAAAGAACCCCATGAAGAGGGCAATCTATGTACTCATGTTCGAACCTGCTACATATAAAGTAAAGCCCAGGATCCACATCACTTAATTCCAGAGATTGGTCACTACCAACCTTGTCATTCGGTGGACTTCCTGAACACCAATCCTACAGGTATCTCAAAAAGCCTCTTCAAGGGCCACCAACCATCCAAGGGTATTTCCTACTGTTTCCAAGGCCCTATTAATATATGGGGCAGAATAAAATCCTCTGAAGAAGTCCAACACCCTTCTATATCTCGTAATATACAGTGTAAGGAATAACAAGTCATCCTATCAAATGATATTACATAGCCCCAAATGGTCAAAAACCCCTGATGAAAACCAATAAACTCATCCTCAACCGATGCTCCTCTTAAGACACCCGTCAATACCTCTGAATAAACTCTTGTGCTCTGCAAAACTAGCATGACAATAACTTCCACTAAAACCCAGGTGACTCCTAAACTCTATGTCTGATGAAGTGGTCTTCTAACGCTCAATTCTAAATCTAAAACTCTAAAAATGCTTGTAGGAATATCACTGTTTCCCATCGAGGTCCTCTTTCTAGCCATATGGAAAGAGTAGAGACAAGTAAGGTGATTAAAAACCTAATGACCATACAACGCATGTAAGGAGTCAAGAAGTTAGGGTATTTCCTAAAAAGTGCCCTATATCCTCCTGAAGATAGGATATGGATGTATATGTACCAATCCGTAGAACTCTACCAAACACTTTCTCCTATATCCAAAGTCACTAGTGAACCTAGAGCTCTGATACAACTCTCTCATGACCTAAAAATCGAGTTATGATGGCTTCTAAATCCTACCTATAAACAATCTCAACCCCTGACCATAACATTAAGCAATGGGCCAGCACCAAGTTTTGAAAGAAAATAAAAGGAGAAGAGTGAAGTAAATAAAGAGAAAACTAAACCACATAATTGTCACGACCTGATTTCTCGGATCATGATGGCACCTACTATACCACCAGTAGGAGAACCAAACCCCGTAGTTCGAAGCCGAATCGGAGGACTACTACATCAAATGTGGAAGTATATCAAAAAGTCAAGATAAAAATAATAAATTTCCGAAAGTATTAAAGAAAGAGATAACCACCCAAAATCAGGTATCAGTGTCAAACAAACCACTAAGTACAAAATGATAAAACTGAAGAAAATATAGTATCAATATGTCTCTAAAATACAATGGAGATCAATAAAATAAAAGTCCAAAGAGAAGTAGGAACAAGCTGGATGCCAACCTCACCCTGAATCTTCGATATGAAAAGAATCCGAACAAACAACTATCTGTATATCACAAAAGGGAACCTGTACTCAGATCTGCACAAGTGTAAGTATAGTATGGGTACAAGTTGCCGAAGCAACCCGAACTCAGTAGGATTTGAGGGCCTACTGAGTGCATAACAATAATAAAAGTAATAAATAACATAGTACAATAAGAAGGGCCACAGAAGCAAATAGTACAATACAGGAAAATGAGCAACTAAAGTACGAAACAAGTGTCACATAGATTGATACTGCTAGCTAATCACATAACAGGATCATAGGCAATGGAAGAGAACGTACCCGACATCCTTGCAACAACATATGTGAAATATAATACAAATAATAGGAATCAAGGAAGATAGAAGTAGAACATGGTCGGTATACCGGTAACCTCAAGTGAAAGGATAATTGAACGAATAAAGTATAAAGCACTAATCACTCACAATATGAAACAACAAGTAACCAATAAGAATAGATAAGCAATAATACGAATAATAAAGTAAAATAATTAAATGCTAACAAGTCCCACATAAGAAATGCAGCGTCCACAAGAACATGCTCACCCATAGAAGAAAACAAGTGCAGAAAGTAATAAACACATGATCGTCATCAAAACCTCACATCCCACTTCTAGAACCACAATATCATTGTTATCCCACCAGTGCATAGTGCCTCACATCAGTTATATCATATCAGTAATATCCGCTAGCCATACTCGGCAAGTCAAGGAGTTCAACGTCAATGTATATATATGATAGTATCACTTATGGTCCTCACTTATCAATATCATTGTGTTTCCACAACCGCTAGTACCACGTGTGTCAAAAAGCTGTACTCACTGTCGTACGAAGTCAGTCTCAAGTCCCAGCATTTATTAGTAAAAATATATATATTTTCCCGGTGCCAGGAGGTGGAGCCTGGACTAAAACAAGTAAAAACATGGATTACCAGGTGCTCGATACAGTGTCGAGACTAAACCAACAAAAGATAAATTCTTATATTATTATTAGAGTGTTCTCAATTATTTCTTTATACAGCTATGAAACTTTATCATCAAATCATCCGCTAGCCATTATGGCTCATAAATCAGAAGGTGATACTACCCAACCCCAATGCACTCTAAACGGAGCCTTAGGCTCAGCCTCTCTCATCATGAATGCACAGCATATCAACAACGCATATAGATCAACATATTAATCATGAATTGTCCCCTTTCTATGTCTTTCACTGGTATTTCTAATCAAATGCTAAGTCTCGGGCCCAATGTCACTCGAGTGCCAAAACACCAATAGCAACATAGAACGGATGAAAAAATGATACAGGATTACTATACAACCTATCTACCCAACTCTCGAATATTATTTAGTACAATTATTAAAGCTATAAGCCCATAGATAGCCCCACGGAGTCTACCTGTTGTCCGACAATAAAGTTTTGCAATCTCATGATTATTGCTCCGACTGATATCAATTAATCTCTAAATGATCTAAAACTTAAGTCAATGAATTATATATGCTAATACGAGTGTAATGGTGTATTTTATGCTAAGTTCTGGACTGGACCGAAAATGGGGCCTAAAACGGGCCTGCGAGGCCCTTACCAAAACTGAAAAAAAATTTCACTATAGAGTTTCCAACATCATCAGGAACCCGTGCTCCAAATTTAAGCACAATGTGAAGGCAGGAAGGGCTTCAAATTAGCCCGAATAGATTTGACCCTAAAGGGTTTAAAGATTCCATCTTTATGAATATAACGTTGGAGTTATGATGAATTAATGATTTTCGGAGCAATGTATATTCAATTAACGAAGAATTGAACGAAAATCAATGGATTATGGGATGATTTCTTCAAAATCAACTCTTGGTGCCATTAATGGTGGAAAACTAAGAAAATTAAGGAACAAGAAGAGAAAAACTTACCTAATTTCGTGTAGAATCGAAGGAAAATGGTGAGAAGATTTTCCTTGGACTTGGAATGGTGTTTGGGAAGAGTTTTTTTCCCTAGAACTGAAGGAATCATGTTTTTGGTTGGAATAAAACGTAAAGGGTCACAGCTGAAAATTTTATATAACTGCCAGTCACAGTACTCATCGCGATCGCATTTCTTTAGACCGCGATAGCATAGGGTACTGTAAATTGGCCATCGCAGTCGTGTGCCTTAGGCTGCGATTGCGTAGAGTAAAGGCAAGCTGGTCATTGCGATCGTGTGAGCCAGGCTCGCGATAGTGTAAAAGGCACTAAACAAGGCTTCATCACGATCGCAACAAGCTCGCGATCGCGAAGAACACTGGATCACTAAATCTTGATTGCGTGAGGGTCCACCGTGATCACGTAGGGGTATATGACCTGCACCAGTTGCAGGTCTCAGCTGCAATTTCCCATAGTTTACACCAGGGTATTCGGGTATCAAACGGAGTCTAATTTTGATAATCTAAATATGAAAATAGCATGAAAACGATATTACGAACTCAATGAAATTGATGAAACTTAAATACGAGGTTATTTACATAAAATGAACCTTCAAACCAAAAGTTTCCAAAAGTGCATTTCTCCACCAATACCTCAAAAATACAACGACAAGTCCAAAAATTATACCAATATCTCACCTAGCCTAAAATCAACATTTTGAAGTTGTTGGAAGCGTCAGAATTCCAATCCGACACTCTGAACATCAAATTACCACTCAAGCTCCTCTTTAGGCTTTAAGCTTGACTAAAATCCATAATTTCGTATAACTTTCAAATAAAAACTCCAAAACACAAACTTAAGGTTTATCTTGACTTTATTTGATATTCTGGAGCTAATGAAACTTTCGAAATTAAATTCCGAGATCATCTTGAAATAAAGTTAACTTTGGTCAATGAGTACTTAGTTTTAGGCTCTAAAACAGGGAATTTGAGATATTTTTCAACCGAGTTGCCAGGGATCCGAACTATCGGTCCCAGCAAGTCATAAATTACTTGGGGAAACTACTGAAATGATATGGAATACAAAACGTCACATATTTCTCCTCAATGACCACGAAGGTC
>JBDJHY010258910.1:0-10536 GCA_039654485.1 Withania somnifera
CTTGTATCCATCTAGTATATACACTCATGATTCAAATGATATTGCATTATATTGTGATATTTGTATTGATCAACTTGCTCTTAAATGTTTTTCACAAATTGAAGATGTTTATGAAGATGTTAATAAGACTCAATTTAGTGATATTGTTGATAAAGTTGGTCAATTTAATAAGAGTAATTCTTTGATCATATCTTTTATTGAGGATCCTATCACTTGTTTTGCTCATAGAAAAGATGTTCTTGAAAATGATTTGAAAAATGATATTAATTTTTAGAGTGAAATTTCATTTTCTAATTCTTACTTTATGTATATCATTCTCTTCTTAAGTATAATATCTTATTTGAGTTTGATGAGAACACTCAAGATGAGGAACCTAGTGGTTTGAACCTTGATACTGGTATAGTTCTTGAGGACTATACTATTTATAGTAATCCACTATGGTTTGAAGACATTCCTTCTTAAGTTGTAAATCTCTTTCTTAAAAATGAGAGTATACTTAAGAGAAAGGATCATGTCAGGAGGGAAGGAGATATTTTCTTTCCATTTACTTCTTCTTCTTTATGTGATCTGGACCTTGATAGTATGTTTGATGATGTTGAGGACACCTTAAATGAGATTTTTTTGAGAAATACATTTCTTTACTATCTATTTGTGTATGATCATACTCATACTTGTGTGAGTGTACTGTATGTTTATAGGAGTAACAATCAAGCAAGCATAAGTTTATTTGATTCCATTTTGTGTTCTTTTTACCTATTTGCCCCCGATATTAGTTTTCATTGTGGTAATGGTACTTTTGATTTACCACTTTATAAATACTTCTTGATTGACCGAGTATCCCTTATTTTATTAGGGTACATATCCTTTGTGGTTCATGTTGATGCTTTATTGTATGTTAAGTTTGTGCACCCTTGAAATCGTGATAGACTTATATTTGCTAACCCTTATTCTATGAGGAACGTATAAGTGCTTGTATCTCCTTTGATTTTTTTAGATTTTGATTCGAGGATAAATCCTTTTTAAGAAGGGAAGGATAATATAAGCATGCCTGACACTAAGCTTGTCAAATCAGGACTTAGAGGACAAGCCAAGAAAATACAAAGCATGAATACATTAAAGACTCCTCTAATGAATTTGAATACTTTTTTTGAACTCCAAGTACAATAATATCATATTTTTAGCATGGCATGGAGGCACCAGGTAGGCCCACAAGAATTGGTGATCTATTAGCCATTATAGGCAATGAGCTCATTTTTCATTAGGTCACATTTGGGCCTATTTGTAATAAGTTAGCCCTAGGCAATAAATGTAATTTTTTTTAATTTTTTAAGTAGTTTTTGTTGATTATTGAATTCTCATGTTTGATATTGAGAGCTTGGCAAAGCTTATGTTGCTACTTGGCTGATAGATGTGGTTTCTTGGGTATCGTCCCTTGTTTGTTGCTTGTTGAAACTTAATAATTAAGAATAGTAATTCATATATAATTAGCATTCTAATCTTTTTTTATCTTTGTGTCTAGTCTTGATTTGATAGTTTGGGTGCTTCATTAAATATCATAATAGAATATTTTCTCTTTGATATAGTGTTGGTTGTATATATACTTTATAGATTGTGTCTCAACTCCATAATTTTAATTTAAAATACTTGTATTTTAAATTTGTAATAGGAGGTATTTTGGTATAGCTATGGTTGCCTATTGATTCATATTCTTGTGGTGAATACTATATCCTTTATCCCTTTATCTTTCACTTCATACTTTGGTTTACATCAATTCTACTTTATTTTCATCCCAAACCCTCCATGAACGTCATGATTCTTACTCCTAGAACACCATAGAGGCATTGAAAATGTAAAAATGTTGATCATATTTTGAGTTTCCACATCTATGAATAGAAATCAAAATACTCCTTCAAATATTTCTTTTTGGCTTAAAGTAATAGAGTTAAGACAAGTTTTGCACTATTCTATTAAAAAAAACTAGTAAAGAGCAAGAGATACAAAATTACCTTAAATATCTTGTAATATTTATCGAAACTTTGAGAGAGAATTTTTGAAGGAGAGTATTTGATAGTTTTGAGAACAATTAAATTTGTTTCCTTTATAATCTGCAGTATGACCATCGTGGCGGTACGCTGATTGCTGCAGCGATATTGCCGCAACATGCCCTATATCGCTAAAGCGATTACTTTTTTTTGTGAATTTCATGTCCATGCATAAATGAGTTTTACTTGTTCCCCGAGAACCTGGTAAGGTTCATAAGCGAGTTTTTTGAATTAAAGTTTCTTAAGTAAGCGTGTCCTCGAAAAGTTCAAAGTCCTGTGTCTATTAGTATAGTTACTCATCTCCCCACGATCGTTTGACGATGAACAGGGGGTAAATAGATATCTTTTGTAATGATGTTTCATTATTATTATGCCATTAGCAGTAGAAAACATAAACAAATAATGATTAAAGAAAATTTTGATCAGCTCTCCAAATTTCATTTGTGTCACATAAATTTGGACAAGGGAGTAAATGTATTTTAAACAAACTATATACTTGTAAAACATGTAAATCACTATAAATCATAGTAACTAACTACTTAAATACTTTTCAAAATTCTATTAAATTATGATCAACGAAAAATTTAAGTAATTCTCAAAATTGCATCTATGTCATATAAATTGAAATAAAGTGAGCGATATATATTGAGCCCATACTAGCATGAGATTTTATGTCTAGTGTGCGTGTATGTGTGTGTGTGTAATGACCTGGAATGTCATTTTTTACTTTCCTAAAAATTACCACTTTGCCCTTTTTGATAGTTGTCCCGAGTCATAACTATTTAATTTGTGGGTAGGCCTTAGAAATGGAGATGAAATTTGTGAAATCTGAGAATTTTTTAGTTTTCAGAAGCCTTTGTATTGAAATAGTTAACTTTATACCTCATTTGGAGTACTGAGTCTCAGAATGGAGTTTTGTCAGTTCCATCAGCTTTAAAATATTGAGAATGGACTAAAAGGACCTTCATTTTTAGTTCTAGACATTTCGTGTTGATTTTAGCTCATTTGACGGGATAAATTTATAGGGCTAAAGTTTGACTTTGGTCAATATTTGATCATCGATCCCTCGTATTTAATTTTGTTGGGTTCGGGAGGTCATTTTTTTGCTAGAGAAGGTTAAAATTTTTTCTGAAAGATTCAATGGCAAACTCACTTTTTTTAAGTTAAGTTTCCATTTTTCGTAACCTTGATAGATATTGGTCAAGGAAATCTCAGATTCGTATTTTGATGGTTCTATTGAGTTCGATTTATTGAAATTAGTAGAGTGGCATATATGGATTTCTGAATAAATTTTGGGTTATCTTTTGGAATGATTTTGTAGCTGAGATATAGTGGGGGAAGTGTCTGATGGAGAAGCCTTGGATGTAGGAGTGAGCTCGCACTTGCACCTGCAGTGGAGGCCCCAAGTCAGACGTATCGCACCTGCGAGCTTATGTTCACACCTGTACTGTCGCACCTGCGAACAGAGGTCCGCACTTCATATCTCTTTCTCCGTAGGTGCGATATTCCTATGAGTACAAATACCCATCAATTCTAAATTTTCAACTCTTTGGTAATTTTCCCCACTTCAAAACTTGAAGATACTCTATTATCAATCCTTGGGCATTTGCATCTGATATTAGGTGACATTGAAAATAACATTTCTTCAATTATCCTTCGATTATTGGTAAGTTTCCGCTCTAATTTATTTAAATTTCATTCAAAAAATTTCGAGGTTAAGTGGGTTCTTCAATTTAAACTTTATATTCTATCATCTTTCTTGATTGTCTTAGCTTTAAATTTTGGTTAGTAGTTTCCTATGATATGGAGAAATTTTGGTACCTTTTTTTTGGAGTTTCGGGTTCACGGGCCCGTAGGCCTTTTTTGACCCATATTTTACCCCTACTATAATTATAGTTATAGAGGTATCAATTTCACATTTTCTTATGCTTACCTCATAGTTGCTCAGATATTGCAGGGTCAGAGGCTAGGCACAAAGGAAAATCACCTACTTTATTGAATTTTTCTCTGTTTAAGGCAAGTGGAGGCTTGACCCTTTTTCAAAGCATTCTAGAATCTTCGTTATGTGTAATTTATTCTAATAGGAGTAATAGGTACTATTCGGGATTATGCATGTGGTTAAAGTAACGAATGCTCACCATAATACTAGAGTCAAGCATGTTGGGTTAAAACCAAGGAATAAAATAGGTAAATATTTGTTAATTTGTTTTTCCAATTTGAGTAAGGATTAGTACGACCTTGTGGCACTTCGATATGTAACATGATATTTCATTGATTCCTTACTTGAGATTGCGTCCATGAAAGGCCCTAATTAAATAGTTGTATTGTTATATTTGATTGATAATCATGCCCGTGTGTGGGATTTATTTCCCAAGATTCTATGATATGGTTGATAGCTTCCCGTGTGAGGGCTTGTTAATTGATTTATAATTGTTGGGCGATATTTATCTTTGATTTTTATAATCCTATTATTATTGAATATTGACACCTAAAATTGGGCTTATGAGAGTTGATGATATACATGGCAATCTTACTAATCAAGGGTTGAGGTAACCGGATTTCCTCGCCTTGCTGAACGAGTCTGATATGATGGAGTAGCCTGATTCGTCCAACTGAGTTTGAGGTAATAGGTTGTACATGGCTTAGCTAGCCCCCATGGGTCCTAAGCACGCCATATAGTGGCAAGTGCGTATGGTAAGGTGATTATTTATTGTGATAGTAATTTGTATATGCTTTTGTGATCGAATTGGAAGGCCTCTTAAAAGTGATGTGAAATGATCGAAAATATTTTTATTGATGATGGTTCAAAAAACTAGATGGTTCTAGATGAGATTAGTATTGATATTGGTCTAAACATCTTAACCTATCCTACAAGTCCATTTCTAGGTTGTATCAAATATACCATTCCTACCGCTACTGGACTTATGAGGTACGGATTGATATATACACTGGACTTGAGTATTATTCTTTTGGTTACCTTAGCCTATTGTGGTTAGTATTAAATTTATGAGTACGACTCTCGACTGCATTAGATGTATCTTTCCTATCGCGAATTGGACTTATGGAGTGAGAACTAGTGACGCACTGTAGACTCAACAAGGCCATAGTATGATAATTAGAGCTCACCCCATGAGTTGTAAAATGGACTCAGGAAAGGAGGCTTTTATTTGAATCGCTAAGGATGTGATATTATACTTGATATGAGTTAAAGTGATTTTGATTGGTTGTTGACACTTGTACTAGGTTGTTGGTAATGGCTTGTTGACATTGTCCCCGCATGGACATGGATTTGGTTGTTTATTATACCTTATTTTTGTGGTTTCATTTTGATTTCTATTTTGGTGCTTAATATTGTTATTACCACCAGGACCTGTATCTTTTATTTATTTTTATTATAAGATGTTGGTGCTAACTGATTTATTGCTCGGAGTCTGGAGGATTGTGGTTTGGATGACTAACATAGTTGGTGATTCTTCATATTTTATTTTAGTGCCAAGCTAGGATAATTGTTGTGGATCTGTTGTTTATTTGGCACTCACTTCCTTGCTTTTCTAAACTTGTGTAGTTGCCGATTCTGGTGCGATTTGATTATTCCTCCCTTCAGATCAATTTGAGGATCGAGTTATCAGAGAGTTGAGGTAGTTGTTCGTCATCTGGAAGATGCCCAAACTCTTTATCCATGTATTAGATCCTATTTGAAGATCCTAGACATTTGAGACTTATGTATTTTTTGTTGTGTATTTCCTGTATTTAGAGGCTTGTACACAGTGACACCGATTTCTAGGTGGTTTTATAGTAGGTTTTATAGTTAAGTTTACACATCAGAGGCCAGACAGAGTGTCTTAGAGGATACCCATTCCTTTTGTGGAAGTGGGAATAGATTACCATGGATTTTGTTGTGAGATTACCTAGGATCATGGGTGGACTTGACTCTAATTGGGTAATTGTGGATTGATTGACTAAATTCACTTATTTTATTTTGGTCAAGGTTGATATTATAGTTGATAAGCTAGCAAAGATTTACCTCAGTCAGATTGTTCGATTAAACAGTATCCTTGTTTCTATCATCTACAACGGTGGATCATTGTTCACTTCGCACTTCTAGAGAGAACTATAGCATGGCTTGGGTACTCACCTTAATATGAGTATGACCTTTCACCCTCAGACCGATGGTCAGTCAAGTGGACTATTCAGATTCTGAAGGATATGCTACGTGCCTGCTCTATAGACTTTGGGGATTATTAGGATACTTATCTATTGTTAGCGGAATTTTCTTACAAGTTTCCAACTCCAGCATTCAAATGACATCTTTTGAGGGATTATATGGTAGAAGGTGTAAATCTTTGATCGGTTGGTTTTATGCATTTGAGGTAAGGTCTTTTGATACCGATCTTCTTCATAATGCTATGGAGCAGGTCCGAGTTATTTAGAGCCGATTGTTGATAGCCCATAGAAGATATAAGAGTTATGCAAATAGACAAGTCTGACCCTTAGAATTTGTGAAGGTAATCGTGTTATGCTAACGGTGTCACCCATGAAGGGTTTGATGAGCTTTGGGAAGAAGGAAAAGCTTTTCTCCTGGTTTATTGGCCCATTTGAGATTCCAAAGCATGTTAGGGACATAGATTATGAGTTAGCTTTGTCATCTAGTTTGTCATTGGTGCATCCTATATTTCATGTTTCCATGCTTCGGAAGTGTATTCCTGATGATTCTCATGTTATTCACTATGAGTCAGTGACTTTGGATCCTGACTTGACCTATGAAGAGGAGCCTGTGGCTATTCTAGACAGAAAGGTTAGGAAGTTGAGTACCAAGGAAATTGCTTTAGTAAAGGTTCAGTGGAAGCATCGCCCAGTTTCAGGGGTTACGCAGGAGATTGAATCTGACATGCGTGCCAAATATCAAAAACATTTTTTAGGCTTCATGTACCTTCTATACCTTTATATTTGAGGACGAACATGATTTCTAGTGGTGGGTGATGTAATGACCTTGTAGGTTATTTTTACTTTTTTTATAAAATTACCATATTTCCCTTTCTGAGAGTTATCTCGAGTCATAATTATCCAGTTTGTGGGGTTTGCCTTAGAAATGGAGTTAAAAGTTGTGGACATTGAGAATTTTTCAGTTTATTGAAGCCTTTAAATTGAAATAGGTGATTTTAGACCTCATTTGGAGTTTTGAATATCGAAATAGAATTCTTTCAATTCCATCAGTTCTGTAATGTTAAAATAGCCTAGAAGGACCTTCATTTTCTGTTTTAGACCTTTCATGTTGACCTTAGCTCATTTGACTGGATAAAGTTGAGTTTACGGACCAAATTTTGACTTTAGTCAACATTTGATCATCGGTTGCTTAATTTAAATTTTGTCATTTCCATTGGGTTTAGGAGGTCATTTTTGGGCTTTCCGAAGTTCTGAGGGAAAAATCATATTTTTGAGTAAAGTTTCTATTTTTAGTAATCTTGATAGGTATCGAGTTGAGGAGATATCAAATTCACATTTTGATGGTTTTATTTAGTCCAAAATATTGAAATTAGTGGGGTAGCATATACGGGTTGTGTTCATCGATTTCCAAATGAAATTTGAGCCATTATTTGGAATGATTTTGTAGTTGAGATGTTGCTGGTACAGTAGATTCTAGTGCACGTCGCACTTGAGAAGCTTTGGACGCAGGGGCGAGCTCGCACCAGTAAACCTTCTATTGCACCTACGATGGAGGCCCCATGCTGGGCACGTCGCACAGATGAGTTGATGTCTGTACCTATGGTATCGTACCCACGAGTTTACGTCTGTACCTGCAACTTCGCACCTACGAGTAAAGATCCGTACTTGTGACCCCTTTCTCCGCAGGTTCAATGTCCCTGTGAGTATAAACACCTATCAATTTTGAATTTTTAGCTCTTTGGTAATTTCCCCCACTTCAATACTTAAAGATACTCCATTACCAACCCATGGATTTTTGCATGTGATATTGGATAATGTTAGAAATAACATTTACTTGATTATTTCTTCGATTATTGGTAAGTTGACACTTTGATTTCTTCAAATTTAATTCAAAAAATTTCAAGGCTTCTAGTGGGTTCTTCACTTTAAACTTTCGATGCTAGCCTATTTTTTTCTCGTCTTAGCTCCAAATTTTAGGCTATGATTTGGGGAACATTTTGGTACCATTTGTTTGGAGTTTCAGGTTTGCGTGCCTTTAGGCCCGTTTTGACCTATATTTTGACCTCGACTATGATTATAGATAAATGGATATCAAAATTTTTATTTTTTATGCTAACCTCATATTTTCTCAAATATTGAGGGATCTGAGGCTAGACACAAGGAAAAACACCTGCTTGACAAGAATTTTCTCCGTTTAAGCCAAATAAAGTATTGACCCTTTCTCCAAGCATTGTACAATCTTTTTTATATACATCCTTGTGGTGCCTCGAGATGTTACATGATATTTCTATGGTTTCTACTTGTAATGACCCTCGTGGTTATTTATGAAACATCCATGATATTTTTGCATTCTAGAGTATTTCAATAGTTTCCCCAAGTCATTTATTACTAGATGAGACCGATAGTTCGGATCCTTGGAAATTCGGTTGAGAAATATCTCAAATTCTCAATTTTAGAGCCTAAAACTAAGCACTCATTGACCAAAGTCAACTTTCCTTCAAAATGATCTTGGAATTTAATTATGACAGGTTCGTTAGCTCTTGAATACCAAACAAATTCAAGATTGACCTTCAGATTGTGTTTTGGAGGTTTTGTTTGCAAGTTATGCGAAATTGTGGATTTTAGCTAAGTTTAAAGCCAAAGGAGGAGCTTGAGTGGTAATTCGATGTTCGGAGTGTCAGATTGGAATTCTGACGCTTCTAGTAGCTCTGGAATGATGATTTTAGGCTAGGGGAAGTGTTGGTATAATTTTCGGACTTTCCGTTTCAATTTCGAGGTGTTAGGCGGAAAAATGCACTTTCGGCTCCATTTGGTTTGAGGGGTCATTTTGCGTAATCGACCTCGGATTTCAGTTTCGTCAATTCCGTTGAGTTCGAAATATCATTTCCATGCTGTACGCATATTCGTTTTGTCAAAACTAGACTCCGTTTGATCCCCGAAACCCCGGACGAAAATTCTGAAAATGCAGCATTGGACCTGCAACTGGTGCAGGTCATGCATCCCTATGCGATCATGGTGGACTCCCACGCGATCACGATGGCCAATCCAGTTATCCCTACGCAATCGCGGACTGAGCCACGCGATCGCGATGAAGCAGATTTTACTCTACGCTATCGCGACCAAGAGCCACGTGATCACGATTCAGTTGATGACTGGCAATATAAATAAATTCCTGCACGAACTCTTTTCATTTTTACTCAACCAAAAATACGGTTATCCTCCGTTCCAAAGCAAAAACCCTTCTCAAACACCATTCCAAGGCCAAGGAAGTTTTCCTCAACGTTCTTTATTGATTTCTACACGAATTTGGGTAAGTTTTCTTCTCTTCTTCTTCCTTATTTTTCTTAATTTCCTCCATTAATAGCCTAAAGTATGAAGTTGACAAAAAATCCCATAACTCAATTATTTTCATATAATTCTTTGTTAATTAGATATACATTGCTCCTAGGGTCATTAATTCATCATAATTCCAACGTTATAATCGTAAAGATTGAACTTTTAACCCCTTTTGGGTCCAATCTATCCATGTTGATTTGAAGCCTTTCCCACATTTGCATTGTGCTCAAATTTGAAGCGTGGGTTCCTGGCAGTATTGGAAACCCCGTGGTGAAGTTTGTTTATGGTTTCGGCAAGCGAGCCCTGCAAGCCCGTTTTAGGCCTAATTTTTGGCCCACTCCGGAACTTAGCATAAAGTACATCGTTAGACTTGTATTAATATATAGGATTTACTGGCGCAAGTTTCAGATCATTTGGAGTACTTTTGATATCAGTTGGAGTACGATTTGTGGATTTGCAAATCTTTATAATCGGATGACAGGTAGGCTCCATGGGGCTATCTCTGGCTTTATAGCTTTAATAATTGTACTAAATAACATCCTTGGGTGGAATAGCTAGGTTGTATAGCACCCCAATACTGCTATTTTGTCCGTTCTATGTTGATAATGATATGTTGGCACCCGAGTGATATGGGGCCCGAAACTTAGCATCTGATTTTAGATACCCATGTAGGGAATAGGATAAGGATATTTCATATTTATATGTGAATTATATGTGTTATGAACATGCTGTGCATTCATGACACGAGAGGCCGAGCCTAAGGCTCTAATGAAAGTATATTGGGCCTGGCCTAGTATCACCACTTGGTTTTGAGCCATGGAGGCCAAGAAAAGATTTGATAATGATGATGATTCAATATATGAATTGAGAAATCAAAACACTTAATGGTAATATAAATAATTGAGTTTTTACTGATTTAGACTCGATATGGAGTCGAGCACCCGGTACCACTATCTTTACTTATTTTAATCCAGGCTTTCCCTCTTGGCATCAG
>JBDJHY010258921.1:0-10536 GCA_039654485.1 Withania somnifera
GCAACTAAAGCCCTCAACTAGCTTCTTCTCGTGTGTGTATCTCCAAACTTATAAAGACAAGCAAATCGAGCTCCGCACTACATCACTCCGCCACATCACCATACTCATTCCGCCGAACCTGACTTTGATACTAGTTTTTGGGCTCAGAACAGCCAAAGACACTCTGTGTGATATTATCTGCTTTGGGCCGGCCCACACGATTTTCGCCAAAAGGCCTCACACCATTAAAAGATCCTAGTAGCTTCCAACCCTTTCAGCTACCACAGTCGCATTTATCATACCTGCACAAGTACAGCCAACAGCATCACCAAAAAGAATACAAGAACATCTATCCTTCCAATCACAAAACGAGAAGTAGCATCAGCCCCAATTACCAGGACATTCTTAAAACCACCAGCTGTAACAGAAATGGAAATATTATATTAGCAGTGCATATCCAGGACGAAAATACAGTTAGACTTCTCCATAAAGCAATCTTTTATAACACCATTTCACTATAACAACGAACTTTTCTTTGAAACTGATTTTTCATACTATGTTATCTTATACGTTCTCTATAGTAGCCAAAAACATAGAGACGAACGATGTCGCTATAGAGAGAGGTTTCGTTGTGAAGAGCATCATTAGCTAAGTATTCAACTATTAATACATAGTATATCATGTAAAGAATGATTATACTGTTGAAAAACTTGAAGGAATTCAACCCGATATCACAAGTAAATTATTAAACAGTGATCAATACAATAGAAGAATAATAACGGATATTAACCTTGTTTTATTGCAAGAAAACTTCTTCAAGGATATTAGGATCTTCCAAGTCTGGATACTGCTTCAAGATTATTCTTTTTAGAGATGGGGTAGAAGAGAAAAAAACATATATCTGACTTAAGGACCAATTCCTTATATAAGCATATAAGTGCCTTTTCAGATTGTAAAGGTACCTTTTCAGTAAGTTTTCACCGGACTTAGAAAAGGTCGACTAGATCTGTGCTGATGAAAGCTATACAGGCAACAAAGGAAGCGCTTTGACCCCGGGCTTCCCTTTCATTACTTCTTTCATGATGAGAGAGTTCAACTTATCCAAAATAAACCCCATATTAATTGATATTCTCTTTTAGGCCCAAATAATTTAATATTTTATTAGATCATAAAATGGGTTCCTTTAATAATAACATATCATAATATATTAATATGTGAGTCCACAAAATAGAAATTACTAACATATACAACTCAAAGAATCTCACAATGGCAAAGTTTAGAAGATTCTACCTTTGACGTAGCAAGAAACAGAAAACAAGCCCAACAAGAACCCGCAACAAGCAGCCGTAATATCGAAAGCTAATGGATTGTTTTCGCAGCACAGTACTGATGAAGTGTTTATATAATTCTGAAGCAAGAATAATTAAAGATAATAATATGATAGTGAGAAATTCAGATAATATTGGGAAAGTAGAAAATAGAACTTAATATTTAGTCTATCCATGACAGAACTAGAAATTAGTAAAGACTAGAAAGGAAACAAAACTTGAATATGTTTATATACATTCCCAGTAAATTTTTTTGGACTTGAGAAGCTACAATAACTTAAGGACCAACAAAATACTTTTTCAAAGACAAGTTAGTTACATTTCTCCGACTCTGAAAAAAAATGTTGCTACACCTTGTCAAATCCTCAAAAAATGCACTACTTTTAGAAGATTCAGCACGCACATGACATTTTTGAAGAGTTTGAGTAACATAACAAGTCAGAGTACCACAACATTTCAAGCCAGTCAGTGTAACCATTAACCAGGGGAATTGAGACATTCACCAATTAAATGAGCAAAGCAGTTTAATTCAAAGTTGCAGTACTCTTGAGAATCTATTTTTCAGTTGGTATGATCACTTGATAGTCAGAAAAAGTTCAATCAGTCCCAAGAAGAGCATCCTTTTATAAAATCCACAACTCTCCGTTGCTTATTGTGGGTGGACGAACAAAAATTTCACATTGGTAGCTGAAAGGATTGGAACCTACGTATAAGGTGTAGGATATCTCTTAATGATGTCAGGCTTTTTGGAGAAAATCGTGCAGATTTGTCCCAAAGCGGACAATATTACATTTTCCACATGTAAGAGAGTTTCTTTGGGCTTATCTGAGCGCAACAATTGGTATCAGAGCTCAGGTTCGGCGGGACGAGTATGATGATGTGGCGGAGTGATGGAGTATGGAGCGGAGTTGCGTTTACTTGCCCTTACGAGCTTGGAGATGCACACACAAGAAGAAGCTAGTTGTGAGCTTCGGTTGCCATAATACTAAATAATGTGGGTGGCACACAGTGAATCTCGGTGACCCATGGATCGTGATATTGGACCACGTGGAACTTAGTTCGAGGGGTGCGAACAAAAGTCCCACATTTGTAGCTGAAAGGATTAGCAACCTACATATAAGACGTGCGAGCTTGGCCCAAGACGAATAAGAGTGTTTTTGGGCTTGTCTGAACCTAACACTTTTTTATCAACAATGAATTAAGACATCATGTTACTGTCAGTTCTTTTTGTCAAAGATCAGAACACAACAAACTGTAGTGCGGTAGTACGTTAGTATACATCAAGATCAATTAAGGATTCACCTGAAAGAACTCTACAGCTACGAATCCCTGTCCGAACGTATATCCATTCATCATTTGTATCAATAATTTTTGCAAGATCATCATTGTAAACTCTCAGACTTTGGTACTGCAGAACTGCATCCTAATAGTTTGCATCCCGTGTTAGCTAATCAGTACATATATAAGATAAATGGTAAGTAAGAAATTCTATGACAACAATCTAGCATAACTTTGAAACTGCTTCTAACATGGCAAATTTACTAAGCAAGGATGTGTATATTATCTCTTAAGCAAATTTCACATCAGAGATGGAAAAGTGACGCGCTATACAAGCCAGAGCACAAATTCACATGATACATGTTGTTGGGCGAAACATGCCATAGGCTTTTGCTATGGCAATTAACATATTAAAGTTGTCATTCCGCAGATGAATGGTGGCGCAGACCTCAGTGGACACTCTTTGCCCCTAAGGGATATGCATGTGATGCCCCTGACGGAGCGCGAGCTAGTGAGTGTTGGTCAGCATGAAAGGCAGACATGTTTCTAGGAAAGTGATTTTTTGAAGAAGGGGACATGACATCTTTAAGCAAATCACACATTGACAAAAAGGATGCAAAGATGACGTGCTTTTATGCGCAATATAAGACAGAACACAAGTTTACATGGTAATGATTTCTCTGGCTAATTTTAAGCAGTGGCAGAGTCGGAAATTTTGCAAAGGGTGTGTAAATTTTATTTTAATTGTGTTAAGGGTGTGCAAAATTAAAAACACACTTATAATAACTAGTATTTAACCTTAATTCACCACATAGTTTTCCGATAAAGCACCCGTCATTCTAAGTCGCGACGTAATATACAAAATTCAACTTCATTCACAGTTGAAAAGCATCTACAGTGACAATTACTCATCAATATCATAAACTAACCTCATTTAGTAATCTAAATTGTGCAAAGGGAGCATCAAAATCAAATACCCACAATAGTTAGAATTCCAAATACAAAATAAGCTGTTGATCAAACATAAATGATAGTTCCAGCAAAGAATTAATTAACACTTAACCCCATGTATGCTTATTGATCATTTAAACGTGTATATGAATGGTTTTCTAGCCCTTTACAATTTTTTCTTATTTTTATGTCGTTAGGGATCTTTAATTTTACACTTTAAGATATCTAAAAAGACAATTTTCTTTTATTCATATTGTAAGAAGTTAAACGATCTTATTTACTCTATTTAATATACACATATTGCACACAACTATAATCTATCTATAACAAAATTTCTAATTCAATTATAGTTATAGGTGTCAAATGGACATTTTCAGCTGAATTTGAGCAGGTCAAAATGGATCAAGTTAATAAATGGTTGAATCAAAATGATTGAATTAATAAATGGACGATCCACAAAGTTATTCGGGCTAAAATGGGCTAAAGTGAGTCAAAACTCAACCCGTCCAGCTATTACTAAGTTTTAATTACTTTATTTGTTCTTTTATAATTTTTTAAAATTATTTAATAAAAAAATTATTATCTGAAACAATTTGAAAAAATTTCTCTTGTATCAATTTATGCTAGATATTAGCCTAAGTTTTGATCTGTTGAAATGAGCTCAGCCAATAGATAAAATGAGTTAATAATCAACCCAAACTTGATCGGGCTAAGTGAGTTATATGATTTCGTGGCTTAATTTTGCAACCTTTAGTTATATAATCAACCATTTAAAAAAAAAATTCAATTTAAATTTGTGCCTCGCTATTTGAAAAATTTAAATTTGTGCATATATGAATTTTCAAGTTCGTGTATATTGCATCGCAAATGCATTCTTATTGATGCACATAAAAGGATAATCGGTCTCATTCTCTTAACATCATCGTTCTACAAATGTAGTTTCGCAATCAACCAGACTGTTGGCCTTGCTTCATTGCAAAAGTCAAATATACAGCCAACTTTCGAAAGTCATTGTAGGATTTAGAAGCTAGAATAAGAAATACTGTATATGAATAATTAGTTTCTCTATAAAATAAGTACAGAAATTTTCTTATATAATTAACTTATAAATTATTAATATTTGTATTAACTTTATCTATTTACTAAATGATTCCTTTGTGTTTGACGGAGCTTTCAAAAATTGTTTCTAACTGTTTTTTTTTAAAGTGTCTTTAAAAAAAAATGCAAAAAATTAGTGTGACCAAGCTTGTAAGCAGTGTTATTAAATGTCTTTTCTCATTTTTTATTGAAAAAGCTTGTGGAGAACAATACTACCTCCAATTTAGCTTATTTGTATGATTTGATTTGCACGGAGTTTAAAAAAATAAATGAGCATTTTGAATCATTTGATTTTAAACATGTCACGTGAAAAAATAAAAAAAATCCATCAGTAGTCTTTTAAAATTGATAAGATTTTCCTCTTGAACAGCTCAACTAGGTTTATTTCATTTTAAATATCTAAACAGGACCTGTGTCGATCATTTTAACATTTTTTGCTGACTTGGTACATTATGTGTGATACACTAAGTTCATTCTTCTCTATCATCACTTTGGATTTCAACATCAACATCAACATCCACAAAGGTCATTACTTCTAAAATCAAATCCAGAATTTCTTATCCTCTTGAACCTTCATGAAATGGTCTTTATCCCTTGGCCAAGCCGTCTTTCAGATAACCCCAAACACTGTTCATCTCCTTTTCTCTTGTAATGAAAAAGAAAAATATTGATCATATTTCTTCTAGTATCGTAAGTTGACCACTTCCATTCCCATATGAAATGGGTTCCAATTAATTGAAATTTGTTCATTAAAGAGCTTAAATAGCATGTTTAACTGCCAGTCATTAGAATCCAATAAAACACAACAACACCCTTTACAAATCATGCAATTAATTGCATCTGCCAGGAGTATTAGAGCACCAGGAGATCAAAGTGATTTTGCCACTTGGAAGGACTCTGGATACAAGACCGAGAAATGAGTTTGTTAGAATACAATAGTAGTTGAGGGCCGTAAAATATTAATGGAGGAACAAAGTATATTCACCTTTCCAAGCTTGGAAATTTTTCTGGTTGATTGGAGAACCAGTAATATTTTGAATTGCGTCAAAGAGCATATCAGGAGGTGTCCTCTTCAACTCCTGAACCACAGCATAAATTGTTTTCCCGTTCTCAAAGTATATATGATTGTTAGGGTGTCTGGTCTTGCATGCAGCATGGCTCTCAAATTGAAAAGCATTTAGATTCTGTATAAAACACATAATTGACATGGAAATTTTGAAACTTCGATAAAATTTTCAAGAATATTAATCTCACAAGTGGGATCTTGGAATAATAGTGTGTATGTAGACCTTACCCTTATCTTGGGAGGTAAGGAGGTTGTTTCCAAAACCCTCTACCAAGTACAATATAACAGAAGAACCGTAAAAAAAATATCTTGCCTTGGAAAAGTTGCAGTCATTGCAGCCACACAGGTAACCAGTCCCTTTAATAACTCCTCTAACAGATTTCTGCATGCAAAACAATACTTAGAACCAAAAACCTCTAAACCTCAAGGGAGAATTCAAAAATCAAAACTTACCTCCCTACACCACGACACATACTTCACGAACACTCCATCTAGTATACCAGTTGATAATAAACTCCTGACATGGGAGGGGAAATTGTTCAGGGAACTCTTACGTGTCTTCTGCACCTTCTCCTTGGAGTCATTTTCGGTTCTGAAAGTACGTTTTGGAGCAACAGTCTCAATTTGATCCGCAGAATGCTCTACTGTACTTTTGTCTGTCAGAGATTCTGAAGTAGAGGATTCACTTATCGACAAGCCATCGCAGCTGATGACCTTTCCAGAACTAGATGTATTATTTCCCTCAGGCTCATGCTGAAACCCTTCAAAAGATAGGTTGCCTCTTTCAAACTTATTCATTGATATGAAGCTTGCATTATCTTTGTTGCAAGTACCATCTGATGTAGAAACTTCGACTCTAGCCAATCGCAAAGGAAAAGGATAACCACTTGTACATTCACCTGCAAGATTAGTGAAATGGCTTCTTTCACTTTTCACATTTTCATTGACTAAAGAGAAGACACGTAAACGATCACTATAATGAACTTGGGTATACTGAAAATGGGATGTGTTACCCTGGAAGGAGAAGTTCGCACTTGCAAGTGTTGAAATTGGTGCATCACTGATAGCCTGCACACATTGTTCCTTATTGGAGGATAACTCCCCTTCTGAACCATCCATTAAAAATTGATGAGTACGCTTCTGGAAGTATCATATAACAGTTGTCAGAGAGGGGTAAAAGAGATTATTCAAGTTGTACTAGTAAAAGGAGCTATATTCTCCATATATGAGTGAAGGGAATAAATAGGAAGCCAACGAGAAAGCCTAAGGAGAATGACGATTCCATGCCTTAAGGCTGACTGAAGCTTTCCTCTTTCCTGGTATGTTAGAAAGGCAAACAACCAACTTCAGGAAAAACTATTGAGGAAATGATACTTGGTGCAAATCCACAACGGTGCTCATTTTAGCACAAAGATAATGTTCAGAGAATTGCAGAAGATTTAGTCGATACATGAGTTTTTAACTTTTGTAAGCAGGTTCAGTCCGAATAACAGCAGGACAGGTCTGTGTGCGCGCGCACATTAACATGATTTAGACTCTTTGTGGTGCTACTAACTACCAAGATACCCCTTCCAAACTAACAACATTTGTAGCTCAGACAATTTGATGCGTAAAATTTCACAAAAATTGCAACATATAGTAAGTTTAAACCCATAAATCTAAAAATACAATGGATTAAATGCTAAGAAACTTAAAGATTAAATCCTGGATTCGCCTCTATGGGCAAATAAGTAGCATCTAGCATAGAAGCTCCATACCTACTTAGAATGATATAAATCACTATCCCAACTTTCTCTTGTGAGATCAAGATCCTTCACATATGTATATACTCCAAAGTTTAAACTAAAAGAAAAAGACAGACAAATTTAACAGTTAACACGAATTATATTAAAACTTAGGTTCTTCCACTGGAAATGATGAATCTACCAATATGGAAATGATGAATCTGCCAGTGTAGAAAATATCTCTGTCTGTAAGGGAAAGATAATGGATCTGTCAACGGTACTTTCTAAACTGCTAACAACATATCCTTGCATACCGAATTTCACATGATGATTCGCTTTCTTTAGAGAAGACATTAACGGAGACTACATTTGAGCAAAGTTCATAGTACAGAGGCAATTTTTGACATTTTTCCACTTGTTTGATCAGGAACGCAACCTTGATATATTAATAGGTTACCAAGTGACACATGGGGGTTTCAACTAGGACGACGCAATTATAGAATGTCGGATATGTAACTAGCATTAAAACAATTGAACATAATCAAGGCATGCAATAGTATTTGTTTTGCTCTTTTCCTTATGCGTTAACCTGCATACACATCATGATTAATAAGGTATTCATTTAGTTATCTTTCCTAATTTTGTCTTGTCCCCTTGAATATCAGAGTGTTTGATTGTTGTAATGACCTTCTAAGTCATTTTCGTATTTTTGTACGATTTTTGTGTTTAGGGTTTTTCTATAACTGCCTCAATAACGCTTTTTGTGTTTACTGTAGTTCAATTCCATAACGGTTCGTTTGGGCTTTAAGCCAGTTTTTCTGTTTTAGAACCCTGAATTTAGAAATAGTTGAGTTAACATTAGTGGACGAAATTCTTTAGACCAACTTGCAAAAAAATAAAATAAAAAAATACTTGAATGGAAATAGCACTAAAGCAACGTTTGGTTAGAACAACAACATTTTAAAAAATGGTGGTGCTAACAGAATAATTATTAATATAATTTAAATCCAAAATTTTACCATTTCCAAGTATCTCAGATGCACTACTCTTCTTCTTCTTGTTGTGTCTGTTTGTCGTGCGATATCACTAAGGTGCAACAAAGATTTATGTTGACTGCATTGGTCAAGAATCCAGTGTTTCATAAAAAAAGCAAGCATATTGATATAAGTATCATTTCTAATTTATGTTGTTATATTGAAATATTAAATTTTTAATTTGGTTCATGAACAAGTAGATTAAATGTATTAGGAGATACATGAATTGGTGGAAAATTCTAGTGAGTTCATTCAATATGTACTTTGGAAGAACAAGTCTATTATGCAATATGCATGGACTTTGGAAAAAGGAGTCTAGACTTGAATTAGGAGTCTAGACTTGAATTAAATTCATGTAATCACTTAGATACATAGTGTACCAGTTCAACAACAAATACCCATGTAGAGTTTGGAATTTTCTAGATAATTTATATATAGCCTCGATTAATTCTACGAAATATATATTATTTTATATAAATAATAAATATTAAATAACTTTATATGCTAATATTATTATAAATAAAAAAATTACCTAATATTTACCCGATCAGTGTTTCTGTAGATTCTCTCGATAAGAAAACTGAAATTTTGACGATTAAGTGAGAGAGCTCCAGTTTTTATACTAATTGTGAAAAGAGTGATCGTCTACAATGCGGTGTACGGAGATAGAGTGATATGCTTGTTTATTTATACGGCACGATTCAAGAAGAGATGATCTTAGCCGTTAATTTAAATGTATAATATTACTCGAAGCTTGACTTTGTGACTATTTCTTGTCGATTCGTATTATATGAAAAGTCATTGATATTAATAGTGAAAAAGACTCAATTAAATAACAAATTATTACTATGATTTAAATACAGAATATTACTCGAATTTTGTTTTAGTGATTTTTTTTTATAATTTCATATTTTATGAAAAGTTATAGATATTAATAATGAAAAAGACTCGATCAAATATCAAATCATTATTATAATTTAAATAATTTTATTGTAGGTTAATGATATTAATCTTTCAAAAAGTAAATGTATAAATCAATATGTTTTGTTTATTACGAGATGAGACATTAGGTGATTAGGATATTACGAGGCTCAAAATTAATGTTCACTCCTTTTATTTTATATTATTTGATCTTATTTAGTTTATTTATTCAATTTACTAAATCAAAAAAATTTAATTATGCCTTTTACTTTCTACTCTTAGTATTGATTAACTATTATAATAATAGTCAATCTAGAATACTAAAATATTATTAATAAAATTAATTTAATAAAATACACCTCTAATTTTTAATTTTTTTTAAAGACATATAATCCAAGAAATGTACATAATGTATTTATAATTACTTAAAGATAACAACACCCTTAAGCTTAATAAAACAACATATAGTAATTTTTCCATAAGAGACAAATATTTTGTCAATTTTAATTTTAAAAAACTTCTTAAACTATGACAAATGTAAAAGAAACTATTAACATTATTCTATAAGCAATGTTTTGAAAAAGAATTCAGTCTTTTTATTTGATTGAATATGTCGATTAGAATATTATCATTTATTTATGTTATTTCCCTTAATACTTTTAATTCAAAAAGTAAGTTTAAATTAACAATATTAGAGTGATTGTTATATCTTTAAAATCATTCAACATTAAGACAATGTCTTTTCAAAATCTCATCATTTAGTCATCTCAACTTTTTAGCAATAAATAAAAATTTAAAAGTATTCTCAAAGGCTTTAAGTTATTTAAATGTATTTTGAAATGAAGATATGGCCTGATCTACTAAGAAGTAATCGGTTCTAAAAGATTTTTCAAGAGAGTTTGTAATTTTACTATCAAATTGTCTCTTTCTATATATGCATAATTTTACTATCCGTTATAAATATTACAAATTAACAATGAAATTTAGGTTTAATATTTATCTCAAATGCAATTTTTTAGCAGAAATCATAGAAGTTACAAAGCCTTTTAATTGATCTATGGCAATACCAATATGCATATCTTTTCATTGTCATAATTTGCTAACCGAGTTAACCACAAATAATATACTATACCAAATAGAAATACCCAATAAAAACT
>JBDJHY010258932.1:0-10536 GCA_039654485.1 Withania somnifera
TATATATATATATATATTTATATTATATTTCTTGTATATTATTAGTAATTCTTGTATATTTATATTAATTTTATTATATATATAATAATATATTTTTATCAATTAAACAGTTTTAATATTCCATATTTTTTTCAAAAAAAAAAGAGGTCCATTTCTAAGCCCCACACTGTTCAAACCAGAACAGCCTGGTTGACCAGCACTGTTCAACGGTGGGTCGGAACTGCGCCGAATAAATTTTTAACTGTTTGGCCTTGTCCGGCCCGACTCATCAGTGCACAGTCTAAGTCCGGGCTATCTGAAAAAATTTTGGGCCGGTCAGTACTGATCCGGCCCATCTTACACCAGTCAGTAGTTCTCATTTTATCTTAATCAACCCTATAGTTTTCTTATTGGACGTGAATATTTTACATGATATTGGGAAGAAAAGAAGTTGGTTCCCAAGTAATTAACTAACTAGATTAGTTTCATAATCACTAGGTTTGTTCTGAGGTATTCGACTCAACCCAAAACTTGCTCTCCCAAGTATTTGAATAAAATTGGAGATTCACTATTAATAGTATTTGCAACAAGTCATATGAAACAGCCAACACATAATATATTAGTGATATAAATCTCCATAGGTAGAAAAACGCGTACAGAAATAGAATTAGTGTGCACTAGGAAACATCAATATTCAGAATCAATAGTCTAAAAGGACTAGAACTACCAGTTTTCCCTCAACCCCCATAATTATAAATAGCATTAATTCACAGCTCTTAAAAGTATTTCTCCAAATTTTCTGTTCTCTTAGAAAGAAACGAAGAATGGTGATCACAGATGTCACGGCAGCCGCCAGATCTTTCATTAAACGTGTGCAATTGCACCCACAAATATCTGGCCAATTTCGCCGAGTCATGAGTGATTATTCATCTCACAAATTGGATGTTCATGGTGTCATCTCCGAATTAGATATTCTCTTCCGATTCCACCCCCATTTGTTGACTGGCTACCGATTTTTCTTGCCTCCCCAATTCCGACCATCTTCATCTCCGCCGCAGCCTCGCCACCGCCAAAAGAACAATGTCGACATTATAACAAAATTGAATCCTTGCATTCATTTTATGAACAAAGTGCAAAAACGATTCGCTGATGAACGGGGTGTTATTCTGGCATACTTGGAGACCATCAGGGCATTGACTAAAGGTAAACTTTTTAATGACGATGCTTATGATGCAATTGCCAGAATCTTTGGTAATCAAAATCAAGATTTGGTGGATGAGTTTGAGTTGCTTTTGGTGGGTGATAATAGGGGTACAAAGAGATCTAAAAAGAAGAAGGAGGCTGAGGAGGCTAAGTTCAAGAATGACGAAAAGAGTAATTTATTACCAAGTAATAGTAATAATGATGATGAAATTAAGCCTCGGAAGAAGAAAGTCAATTTGTACAATTGTATGGAAGATGAGATGTTTGAACTTGACATGCATTTGTACCCTCTGCGGACAACTATCGAATCTGCAAACGCTTTGAAGAAAATCTTGCAGTCTCAGCAACATCAACTGATCAATATCGACAGTTATTTCAGCGCTGTGAGTCTCAGCTGCATTAGGAAAGAATATAAAGAACAAGGTTGCTTTGTTATAAAACAACTGCGGGAAGATCCAAAACATCTTCTGCCCCAAATTTTGGAACAGTTGGAGCGCAAAGAAAAGGAACTGGCAGAGTCCAGAAAGAAGTTGCACCAACGTTGGTATGGATTTCATAAGAAGAAACAGAATGTTGTGACAAATTCATCATGAAACAAGTGTAAATTAAGGAGTATAGGGGTTTTCTTGGGATTGCTGTGTTTTATCTATAAGCGAATGTACAGCTACTTTGTTATTATGACATTGAATGAATTGCAGATAGTGTCATTAGTTACAACAATTCGTTACTCAATTTTATATGAGTTTTTTCTTCTTCTGCAATTAAGAATACAAGGTATTTGGTATTAGTAGTTCAAAGTAGGAATTAAAGAAATTATTAGTTTGAAGTCAAAAGATAAAAAAGATTGGATTTTGTTTAAAAGTTGGAACATAGCTGTGTTAAACTAGTCACTGGATACCACCAACCTCATATTAATGTATTTGCCTCGATTTTCTTTTTGCCTCTTTTTTTTTTTTTAAAAGGCATAAGATGTGACTAGAAGATATTAATTGGTTCATTGTATCAAGATAAAGAACAAGAACTATTATTGATCTCTTCACACTCGTTTATTGCCATTTGTATAAATAAGAATTTCCTTCATTGCATGAGTTTTTGGATCTATAGGGCAATTATTCAAAATGGCATTTTGTGTTGCTGTTTTTCCAATCTAGTCTAGGCACATAACAACTAAGAGTCATTCTAGTAAGTCACGAAAAAAAATGATCGGGCACGAGTAGTTTGGTGACATCACTTAATATTCTGAGTAATCAGGTGAAGTTTTCTTCTGTTGTGCAAGTAGCTAATGTCATCCGAAGAATTGGATATAAAACAGTTTCTTTTCATAGGGGGATCAAGTCTAGTGATACTACATTGAAGTCTCAGTCCCAAAGTCATAAAAATTTACAGAATCCAGCGGATGAATAATGAAGACATCAAACGGAAAGATTAATACCTGGCTTTATGAAAATCAAAAGGGGTTATCTTGAACTATCTTTTTCTTCACATTTTATGACGCGAAATTATTTCCGTGGATATGAAAAAGTCAACTTTTCTTCGTTTATTTTTTCCTTTCTTTTTTTTCTTTTTGGCAAAAACATCACAAACATCTTTGTCAAATCCTGTTGCCATATGGCTTGTATGTATACCGGCTCGTCTGATCAGTGGATAACTTCATATTTGGTAGTGTAACAAAAGTAGCAGGGTAAATAGAATAAACCTGTCTTAGCTGACAGTTCCCGTCATCAATCAAGAAGTGTGATAATGAATAACACCGACAATAAAAAAAATACCTCGGTTTAGATAGTATCATCTCAATCTCATCTTACACATCTTATTTTCCACCGCCATGACCCCTACCATGTCTCTAATAACCTCATTCCGGATCCTATCACGTCTAGTAAACCCACACATCCATCGTAATATTCTCATCTCCGCCACCTTCAACTTTTGAATGTGGGAATTCTTAGCTGGCCAACACTCCGCCCCATACAACATAGCTGGTCTAACTGCCACTCTGTAAAAAATTTCCTTTTAGTTTAAGAGGCACTTTCTTAACACACGAAACACTAGATACGAGCCTCCATTTCATCCACGCGATGCTAATACGGCGGGACTATCCTCATCAATCTCTCAATTACACTGGATCATAGGTCCTTACTTGAAAGTATCTTTCTTACAACTAGCCAAGGTATGTTGCTTCACTATCACGTCCTCCTCCAGCTCCACCTCACTGAACTTGCACTCCAAATACTCCTTCTTGGACCTGCTCAACCTAAATCCTTGAGCCTCCAGAGTTTCTCTCCACACCTCCAACTTAGCATTAGCTCCTCTGCGAGTCTCGTAAATCAAAACTACGTCATCTTTAAACAGCATAACCCAAGGTACTTTGCCTTAAATTTCCCACGTCAAAGCACCATTACTAGGGCAAATAGAAATGGACTAAGGGTCGATCCCTGATGCAACCCCATGATAACAGAAAAATGATTTGAGTCTCCTCTTACTGTTCTTACACAATTCTTGGATCCATCGTACATTTTCTTAATCGCCCTAATATACATCACATGAACACCTTTAGCCTCCAAGCACCTCCAAATAATCTCTCTAGGAACTTTATTATAGGCCTTTTCCAAACCAATAAATACCATATGTCAGTCCTTTTTCCTTTCCCTGTACTGCTCCACCAATCTCCTTACCAGATGAATCACTTCCATAGTCGACCGTCTCGACATGAATTCGAATTAATTCTTAGAAATATTCATAATATTCCTCATCATCAACTCTGCTACCCTTTCCCACACTTCCATCGTGTGGTTTAACACCTTTATACCCTTGTAGTTGTTGCAATTTTGGATTTCACCCTTATTCTTATATGAAAAGATCATTCTACTCCATATCCACACTCTAGGCATCTTCTCCATCTTAAAAATAACGTTAAACAACTCGAGTAGTCACACAATACTTTCCCCACTAGATCTCTTCCAGAAATCTATTAAAATCTCGTCTACCCCAAGAGCTCCACCCTTACGCATCCTACAAATAACACTCTTAACTCATCCTTCCTAATATGCCTACAATAATCATAATTACTGAATTTTTCCGAGTTCTCTAAATCGCCTAGCTCCACTTCAGTATCTCTTGAATCGTTTAAGAGCTTATGGAAATATGTTTGCCATCTCTTTTTAATGAGACCTTCCTCTACTAAAATTGTAGCATACTCTCCCTTTATGGACTTCACTTGGTCTAAGTCCCTCATCCGTCGCCACCTTGCCTTAGCCATCCGGTATAACTTCTTATCCCTTCCTGCATCCTCTAGTTCTACATAAAGTCTCCCAAAATATATTGTCCTAGCTATCGTAGCCGCTAACTTTGCCTCCTTTCTCTCCCTCCTGTACTCTTCCCAACTTCGCTACTTTTCCTCCTCGGTCTCACTCTCTACTAACTTCGCATTTGCTTTCTTATTCATAACTACTTTACCTTGATCTTCTTTATTCCACCACATGGCCTCTTGAGACACCCGCCACTTCTTTAAATGTGTCCCTAATGCAACTGACGGTCTAATCCCACATACTATTTGCATCCCCAATGCTCCCCCAATCCTCCATATCCATCAACTTCTCTCATATATCTAGGTCATTGGACATCATCAAGCAAACTCATCAGATCCGAGGACAATCATCAACAATCCTCTTCTTCATCAACTTCTTTATCACCAAATCTATCATAAAAATATTATGCAGAGTTGAAAAGTTCCCACTCGTGATGACTTTACAATCTCTATACATATCCTCTGTCCCTTTCTAAGGAGAAAAAAAGTCTATATGAGTCTTGTACATCGAGCTACGAAAGGTAACTGAATGATCCTCCTTCTTTGGAAAGCTCAAATTCGCGACCACTAACCCAAAGGCTCAAGAAAAATTCAGAAGGCAATACTCCTCCTTTATTTTTTCCTAACCCAAAACCTCTATGTACCTCGACATAACCTTCAGGAGACACCCCGATGTGTCCATTGAAATATCCTCCTATGAAAATATTTTTAGTGGTGTACGCATCTCTCGCCATTTCATCCAAACTATCCCAACAACTCTCTTTTTCCTCCTTTTCCAAGCATACTTGTGGAGCATAAGCACTAATAATATTTCAAGTAGATCCTTCAACGACCAACTTAATCGAAATCATCCTATCATAAACCTCTTAACCTCTACCACCTTCTCTCTAAGTTCTTCAAATACTAAAAGACACTCTTAATTATTAACAGCAACGCATTGCTTCCTAATCTTACCAACAAAGCTAGTTTTGACTTCAATCTTGCTCATTTTCTCCATGCTAGACCAAATCCGGCATAAAATTATTTCAGTGATCCTTGTATTAGCTGATTGATGTATACCTTTGTTGTCATACTTTTTGTTAAGGCTACATAAGATTGGAATAGCCCTTTCTCTTGAGTACAAGATAGAAGTAACTAAGATCAAATTTACTGAAACTTCCAGGATCCATTTCAACAATTTTTTTACCGTCATTGATTAATTTGCATTTCTTTGTCTTAAGAATAGATGCATATTATCTGTCTAGAGATGGATCTTATTTGCCATAGACTCCCATAAAATTGTATAAATATGATAAAGCTAATGGGCATTGCGAAACTCCAATGGTATGTGCACTTGATACAAAATAGCCAATTCTAGTAATTCTTTTTGCTAAAAGAAAAACTAAACTTATAGAAAGTCCCAATATAGATGTCTTTTAGGTCAAGACCCTTTCTAGAAAAAGATGTCTGAGACTGGAAAAGTTACTAGTTAGAGGAGGAATGTTTGCCAACATTTTGTAGGAGTTTGATATTCTTTCATCTCTTCTACCAGTTGGAACATTCCAGTAAGGCCCTCATTGAAGAAAAAGAGAAACAGAGTTTAACATATTTCCTTTTGGCTTAGCCCTTTATTGCGTACAATAACTAGTTATTGTACGCAAACCCAATATATCTGACAAGTCGCACTATATGTCAAGTTATCTTGGTTTTATATTAGCGGCTTCAACTAAAATCTCAGCTTTATTTAGCATTCTGAGTAGGTTACCAGTTTAAGAAAATATAGTCTGCAAGTTTATTTAAATTTTTTACTTACTGTGACCACAACAGAGTCTCTGGAAACCAAGGCAACAATATTTGCACAAGAGACAACTCCTGGGCATTCAACTTCAATTACCACATCATTAATGAATGAAAGCCTCTCAGTGTTTGATTAGGGACATCCACTTTTTCAGTCTAGTTTTTTGTGCTCAAAGTGAAAGTAAGTACAGAACCATCACAACACTGTAAAAGTTAATAAAGAAAATTAGGAAATTAACTAAATTATTTCACGAATGGCAATCTTCACATGAAATGATACATAAACTTACCTTGACAGAGAAATCGTGGAACTGCAGCCTGAGCAATGCAGCTACAAGAGATGGAGTATCTGGGATGTGCTTTTGTAATGACCCTAAAGGTCATTTTCGATTTTCCATATTTTTTTAACTATTTTGCCTCTCCCGTAGTCCCATATATCAAACTAAGTGTGATTTCATAGTTGGGTGCGGGATGCTGTTTGATATGAAAGTTTGAGATATTTGAGTTTTTGGAGCTTTTAAGTTCAAATAAGGAATTATAGGAGTCATATAGAGTTTTGGACCTCATATTAGAAATCTATCAGTTCCATCAGCTCCAAAATGTCGATTTTGATCTAGTTACACTCTTTTTTACTGTTTTAGATCATCCGTAGTGAGTTTGAGCATTTAGAAGGGCTAAAATTAAATTTTTAAGTAAATTGGTTGACTTGGGTCAATATTTGGTATTAGATTGCTCGTATCGAAAATCCATTGGTTCTATTGGATTCAGGAGATGGAATTTGTCCTATTATGAGGTCTTTTATATTTTTCATAAATCTCGAGGGCATTTTGACCATTTTAGTTATTTTAGTAAAAATTGTCCTTAACGAGTATCAGGTCAAGGAAAACTTATACACGTGATTTGAAAGTTTCTTTAAGTCTGAAATATCGAAAATAGTATATTTTAATATATGATTTATTTTCATGGGGTTACGATCGAATCTCGAGGGTCCTTTTAGAGTTATTTGTTGTTGATGTGAACCCCTGTTTTTTGCTGTTGCTATAATAACTTTGGTCTTTATTGCGATCGTGTGGAAGGATTCTTGATTACATAGGACAAAATTTTTAATTTACGCGATCGTGTGGCCTTGGACTGTGATTGTGAGGGCCGATTTCATTAAAGGATGCAATCGAGGAGGGATGGTGCTGCGATCGCGTAGGGAATACTGTTCACCTGGGACTTGTTAAAACATAATGTTGTATGGTTTTGTTCATTTCATGCAAACACTCACCCTAAAACTCCTATTTTGACGTACTTGATCAAGGAATTTCAAATATAATCATTGGGTAAGTATTTCAAACTCTATTTCATCGATTTCCCACTACTTTAGCATGATTTTCATCACTAGTTTCATGGGTTTACGCTCCAAAACAGTGGTTAAAGGTCAATTCCAAAAATGATAAAACATGTGATTTTATCCATGAAATAGGATGAGTTTTCAATTAAACTTAATATTTAACATCCCTTGATATTGGATGACATTATTTTATGATGAAAATTTGATCTTGACTCCGTGTGTCCTGGGTTGGTTTTTCTTAAACTTTGATTAATTAAAATTTGGTGTTGATTAGTGAATATTTTCTTGTAAATCTTATTTGGGTCACTAGAATGTGCGTGGTTGGAGGCCAATCGAAAGGGAAAAACTCTTGAATATGTGGTTCTTCAAAATTAAGGCAAGTTGAGGTTTGACAACTTTTTATAAATTATTGATAATTACTTGCCAATTGCTTTGTAGTTAGGATGACTTGGGTGACTCGAGATTACTATTATTTATTGTGTGGAGGCTATAGTTGGGATAATTGAAAAGATATGAATACATGATGAAATTGTGGTTTACGTGAATACTTGATTTTGTTGTGAATTGTTGGATTGACTCATGAACGGCAAATAGGGTGCGTTGGTTTATAAATCGAGGTCTTAAATGTATATTTGATTGGGAAGTTTCCAAATAAAAACTATTGGTCACTTGATGGGTTGGATACAAAGTGGAGAAGATGATTAGGCTAGAATTGTGGGGTATAAGAATTGTGGGGTATAAAGCCATACTATCTTATTGTTTTAGTTGATGCTAAATAGCATGTTTCGCCTTGTTGATATAGAATAATACTTGGTGAAATTGTTATGTGGCCTTAATATTATTTTACGTGTGGTAACTTGTTCACCTTGTTGTTATTTTTGGTCTAAGTGTGGTTACTCATTCACACTATCTTTATTTATTATTTACGTATAGTAACTTGTTCACACTACCTCTATTCACTGACTAATGTGTAGTAACTCATTCACACTATCTTCCTACATTATCTAAGTGTGATAACTCATTCACACTATCTTTATTCATCTTATAAGTGTGGTAACTTATTCAAACTATATCGATATATTACTTAATGTGTGGTAACTCGTTCACACCATCTCTATTCATCATTTAATGTGGTAACTCGATCACTTTGTTATTAGTCTGTTGTGATAACTTGTTCACTTTGCTTCCATCTATGACTTTAATTGTGGTAACTTGCTCACTCCTTGATATTTGTTACGGTAACCTGTTCATAATGTGATTTCTATTTATACCTGAATTATGTTGAGAACTTGTGGAGGACTTGGTATCCTGAATACTTGATTTATAATTTAAAGGTGATACTACATTAAATAGGGGAAATAACCAAATATTGTGTATAATATTGAGACTTTTAGATGTCGTTTGGGATGATAACGTCTTGGAAAGCATCGGTCATGTTAGGCATATACTTCGAGGCCCAACTGAGAAGAGCCGACACATAATCGATTTTGAGGCACCAAATGAATCCCTACATGGTGTACATAAGAACCAATCAAGAGGATCCCGAGTTTGGAAGATAGCTTGGGAGACATTTGAAGACATGAAGGGCCTTTTGGAAGTGACTCCAAACTTATGGGGTCAATTTGTCATTTAGAGTCACTTTTAGACTCATGTGTAAATAAGGAAAGTTGATCCTCTATAAATAGAGGGTCATTCAAATTGTTTAGGGACTTTTGACATTTTGATCTTTTGGAAGATTAAATCAAGCTTGTAAACTTGTGGTAGTTGTTAGGTTTAGAATAGGAAATTTAGGAATGGAGTCCATCCATTGGTGGTTCCGAACTCTTATCATGAAATTCACATCGTGATACTCATTTATGGAATCGATCAAATTTTAATCGGTAAAGTTCATTCTCTTCTCCCTTTAGTTGATTCGAGAATTTAGATTAGTTATTCTTATTCTTCACTTCTCATCTCCTTTTTCTTAATCTATTATTTAATTTTATTAATTTCGTGTTTGTCGTTTCTTATTTTCATCAATGATACGAATCGAGATCCTCCCAGATCAAAGGCCGTATCATTTGGTATCAGAGCCTAAGCGCGTAATTCACTTCAACGGATTACAATCCTAGGTTGTAAAACTCAAAAATCACAAAAAAAATCAAAAATAAAAATTCTAAAAAGTTTCCAAAAATTTGATCCGAGTTTAATTATTGTTGTTTGTTGATTTTTATTGTTAGGAATTGTTCTCCTAATAATTTGGATTACGTGTCTCAAATTTGGATTATGTCGGAGTTGATTTGCTACCACTACCATTGTTGAAGTTGAGCTTGAATGCGATTTGAAATTGGGATCAATTGAAGAAGATTTAAGGTTCGAAAAAGTTAAACTTCATCAACTATATGTTGCAAGGATCACCTGGTTCAAATTTCGTCCAAATCGGAGTTAAATTGAGGTAATTTCAATTTTTGGTGCTTTTCATCTTCATCTTCTTCAATCCGAATTTTCGAGCTTGATTTGGAGTTGAATTGTTAGAATCTAAAGTTTCTCGATATCGAGAAGTGATTCTTATGTATCAAGAATTAGGGTTCGAATTTGGTAGAGATTAGTGGAGTTTGGATGAGTTTCTAAAATTTGGATTCTAAGTTCTTCATATTCTTAGTTTTCAGATTTTTCGAAATCAAATTTGTGTTGATTGAGTTAGTTTTCTAGCTCCAAAAGTTGATAGAAGTGCTTTTTATACTTAGAGGAGTGTGGGAATCAAGTTTGGGTGAAATTGGAGTTGAATTGGTAATTTTCATATTTTGAAGGTGTTCATATTTATTTCGAAAATTCACACCAATTTTTACTCGATTTTGTTGTTGTTGTGGTTCCAAAAGTTACTAGAGTTGTTTCTCATATAGCTCAAGGAGCTTGGGAATCAAATTTGGTGAAGTTTGGATGTGATTTGATAAGATAG
>JBDJHY010258942.1:0-10536 GCA_039654485.1 Withania somnifera
CTTTTCGCTATTATTGATGGTAGCCCTCCGTTCGGCTTCAGGCTACAGGTTGATTCTCCTACTGGTGGGATAGTATGTGCCATCATGATCTGAAAAATCGGGTCGTGACATGGTATCCGCTAGACTCAACGCATCCAGGTGAATTTCAGCATCCAATTCCCATGATGAGTAGCCTTTTCCCCATAGGGCAACAAACTCAAGTTTAAAAATATTAGACATTAATTTAAGAAAATAGAATTCTTACCTTTTATACCTATTGAAGTATTTGACCGAGGTTGTAGAGGCTCGTACTGATAACGTGTTATAAAATAGGACTAAAATAAATTACAAGATAAAAGGAGGCAAATTAGTAACTATATTACTTCACTTCTTCCCTTTTTCTATCTACTAGATCAGCATACGCGTTTTGAGCGTGTATCCGAATTAGAGTATACAATTTAAAAAAAAATTAATTCAACACCTTAATTAGGTGCTTTAACTATAAGAGAACGTTGAAGTATCTTTTTCTTATCTCAAATAAAATTCATTTAATATAAGATTATGAAGTATTTGACATACTCTTCAAAATTCTTTAGTTTTTTAACAAATATCATGGGTAGTTGTAATTGTTGCAAGTGTTTATCCAGTTATATACAATAGTGGTCTAGCTTAGTATTGAAGCAAAAATAATTATTAACCAACAAAAACTCAGATCTTCCAATTTCTATCGTCATTAATTAGAAGTAGAATTCCACAAACTAAACATTACCTACTTATATTTTCTTGATGAAAATAACTTTGTTGATTGAGTGTTAGCAAGGAAGAAAATATAAAATGTCGAATCTTATGAAGCATAATAAGTTGTTACACATAGAGGTATGTGGTTACGAAATTGTACTTCTGATTATTCCTGTTTCTTTCCGTTTTGTAAGATCATTTATATTCACCAGTGAAAGTATATCTTTCAAGAAATCCTAATTGATCTTAGAGTTTGAAAATAGATATTGGACTCGTCTTGTGGAATATTTATTTAAATTCGGTAAAATTGTGATCTCGCACCTAGAAAATATTTTCTTTAAAAATTAGTGATTTCTTACTTATTTTCTAATGTTTGATAGATAAGAAGAACCGACCCCGACTTGGGACACAACTTTCGATCTCAGCCCGAGATTAAAGTTCTAATCGTAACACCCAAATACCACTCTACACCCCGACCCAGATTTAAGAATCACCTCTCAACCCCGACCTGAGACTTGGGACCAAGGATCTGACCTCGATTCAAGACCCGACTTTTGATCCCCACTTCTGCATCAACTCGTGATTCAACTTTGATAACAATTTCACTTTCCCACTCTTGGTTTGAAGCTCAACTTTGACTATAAAATTGAGACCTGAACCTGACTCGAGACTTGATCCCCATTCAAGACACAACCTTGACTCTCGATTTGGGATCTAACTCCCAACCTGAGATTTGACCCCGACTACTCACTTGAGATTCAAACCCCAACTCTGACTCTCGATGTTGGACCTAACTCTAACTTAGTATTCAGAATCCGACTTCTGATCCCAATTTAGCACCCGATACTAACTCCCGACTTTATATTTGACTCCCAACTCAAGACCCGATCTTATCCTTGATTTCTATTTAAGACTCGACAGCTGACTCTCGACCTGGGGACTCAGCACTGACTCCCAAATCGGGATCTAACCTGAGATCTAAGCCAGATTTACGACTTGAGATACAACCTCTAACTCTAATTTAAGACTCGATACTGACTCTATACCTGGGATATGACCCTGACTCTCGATGTGAAACCCAACGTGAAGCCTGACCCCAACTCTCGACCCAAGACCCAACTTCACTTCCCGACCCTAAGTCGAGATCTAGCTCTTCACCCATAACCCAACCTTGACTTTCGATTTGGGACCTTAAATCACGACTTGGAGTCTAATCCTCAACCTTAATTTTTTATCCGCTATTCGATCCTGACTTTCGACTTAGGATTTTAACTTAATTCAGAATTTGAATTTCGACCCTAATTCTCAATCTAGGATCCGGGCTGAGACTCGGTCCCGAGTTGAAATTAGATGAATATAAGAAAAAAACTTGAATCAAAATCAATCAAAACCAAAATAAGAAAAAAAAAATAGTTTTTCAATATTTTATTAACATAAGAAACTCTCATATAAACCTAAAGAATAACAAAATATTTGATAGGTTTCTTGTGTGAAGAAAAAGGAATTGAATACACTTCTAATGTAGTTGAAAGTAAATTTTATTAGAAAAAAATAATGCAAAAAACTTTAATTCTTACGTAAATTGGAAGTGGAATATTACTTTTGTGTATAAACGTAAAAAGTTATTTTTATATTTGATGCTACCTATAATTAGAGTTTCTATGTAATAGTTGAATAAGAAAATCATAATAAATAAAAATTTAATTAATTCCAAATTCCTAAATTTTAAAAAATAGTATTGAATACTGTTGAGTCTTCTAATAAAGGATATTTTTTTCTTTTAAATATGTCATATTGCAAAAATCAAACAAGAAAAATGTGATTTGTATTAGGATATCAAAACTTCTCTACTATTATACAACAAAAAGACACTACGATAGGTTAAAAGACACTACGATAGGTTAAGTCCATGCATATGATTCCTACATATTAGGTTAGTTATGAATTATGCATTATCATTTAATACTTTAGTTAATTAAAAAAATATTTAATAGCCAAGTTTTTATTGATTTCTATTTTTTTTAAATTAGAAAAACAGTAAATGATGATTTTGTCTATTGCGAATTTTTTTAATAAAGTAAAAAAAATCAATATTTTTAATGATCTTCCCACTTTTATATTTTTTTACACATATATCTCTCATTAATCAATAAACTTATATAAAAAAAATTATTAAAACAAGTATCTCCAGATGTAAAAAGAAAACGCATTTAAGGTTCATTTCTTAGCTAAATATATTATGTATAGTGTAGTAATGTGCGGTTAATTTGGAACTGGATTTGTATATCGCTCTTAAGCAAAAATTAGAAGGTCATTAACAAACTACATATAAATGATTAAGACAAATAGTTAATTAAAAAATTTAATCTCTCACTTTTAATGGTTTGTAAAAATATATAGAACTTTCCTTTTTAGTTATTACTTTTTCGTTTTAATTTATATGATTTTTTTTTTTTTTCGCTTCTTAAGATTTAAACCATGTTTGCTTTAAACACAAATTTAAAATATATAATTTTTTAGCACATAACATTAAAAGAAGTACGACATATAATATTTGAATATTATAAGTATATTTTTAACTTTAAATATTAATTTTTAAAACAGGATAAGACACACAATAATTTATTATATTTATTACTAATTGATGTCTTCTTTCTTTTTTCGGCTAACAAATACAAATCATGCAATAAGAAATACTTAGAATCTATTTTTTTTAAATAATTTTTAAAATTAAGTATTGCAAATAATATAAAAAAACTAACTATAATAGGCAAAGATGATAATACAAAACAAAGTTAAGAAATTCTTATAAATAAAGATATCCAATTTGTAAGTGTTGATTCAGGGATGATGCTACTTTTAATTTTTCAAAAAATAATTAAAACTTTAGGTTCAAAGTAAATAAGAATGTACATATTATCAAGTGAGTATCTCATATAGTTTCTATGAATTATATAATAATTGATTATCATCTGATCAACTTCATTCATTAGCGACATCACGTATTTCTTCTTTATTTTTAGTAGTGTTGTAATTAATTTAAATATTTAGACTTTTACGTAGTTAAGGAAAATGGCAAGATTTAATAATAATTTTTATTAATTTCTAATTCATATTTATTTACATCATTTAAATAAAAAAGTATTTAAGGTAATATTTTAATTGATGTAGAAGCTTACCAAATATTAAAAATTCTTACCTCTTACAGATCAATAAAAAAATTATATAGAATAGTATTTTAATCGATTTAAAGAATAATATATTAATATTTCTTATATAGTTAAAAAAGAAAAGACTGAATAAAAAATAAATTCCATTAATTTCGAATTTCACTTTTATTAACTACACCGGTTAATTAGATAATTATATAAACGTAGTTTTATAATTGAATTACAAGTGTACTAAATTTCCGTACTTTTCTAATAATTAAGATTCAAATAGTAAAATTTAATTGAGTCCAACTTTAATTGTGATTAGTGACCCTAAAGATTAGAACATTAAATAAGGTAAATTTTTGTTACGTTTAACCTCTAAACAGTAGGACTTCCTTTTCATAAATATGGTTAAATATAGACACGTAATTTTTTTTTAAAAAAAATATATAAAATAATTCAGGGATATTAAAATATTAATTACGCAACCCATTAATTTATATATAATAAAAAAATGGTAGAAAATGATATTTTAATGTGAGAAAAAATATTTTTCTTTTTCATCCTCTGACATCCACCTTTTATGGTCCATGCTCCACCTCTATTTGTTTCTTTGTCTTATCCACTTTTATTATTTCCCTTCAATTATTTTTTTTTTAAGAAAAAAAAATTATCCTACATCTCTTTGTCCCTATTTCACGAGAATGTAATAGGTAAAAAAAATATAATTAAAAAAATAATTTTAGAAAAGGGGAACAAATTCCATTTCTGCTCAAATTGTAGCAAGATTTATAGTATGGGTTCAAATCTATTCTACGTACCCTTTCTTTTTTTGGGTAATTCTACGTCCCTTTATTAATAAGTGGAAAAGAAATTAAAAATCAACATATAATTCACCATAATTTTTTTACTAAAAATCTGCAGTCAATGTATATATAAAAATTAATATAATTTTCTTTGATTAAGTAATTAAATTAATTATTATTGAACAAAATAACTTTACATTAAAATTAATGATATACATGTATTGATCTTATATAAAATTGAATATGAGTACGTTTTTATTAAATTTATTTTATGTTTTATTTCACGAAGTATTCAATACATTTTTGGTGGTTTAATTTAAACATAGGAGCTGTTTTTACCTCAATTTTTCTTGGTGCGAATATTTTTTTTTCTTTTCTATGCACTGGATTCTAATTCTAACTAATTTAAATTTATAGTTATTGTACAAATACTTTTATTTTGAATAATCTTTAATTTTATTCTTAAATTTGATGTTGTTTAACACTTTAAGTAACAATAAGTAATTGAAAATATCATGAATATTGAACTAAAAAATTCTTATAGGATTTATGCAGGGTGAGGCAAAAATCCTTTAAATTTATGCCAAGAGAATTCAGATACTACATAATTTATATCAAATTTTTAATAAAATGTATGCCGGACAGGATAAAAAAAAATTAAACTTATGCCAAGCAAAACTGAATCATAAATAAAGATAATTGATCTACAAAATTTTATTAAATGAGCAAAATGAAAAACAATTATATTTGAGGGCAAACAATAAAGATTTCCTGAAATAAAAAATAATTCATATTTAGAATTCGAATTCAATTATTAATCTTCTCATTTTTTTTTTCCTTCTCGGAAAAAAAAATCATTAACCACAAGAATTAAAAATTTGTCAATAACTAAGAAATAAAAAAATATGATATACACACTAATCTATAGAACTTTGAAGAAAACTTTAGAAAATAATATGTTAATGACAAGAAAAAATAATTTTCTTATTCTTTTTGTTTTTCATCCTGTGATTTTTCACCTTTTGTGGTCCAGTAGTCCACTTTCTTTCTAATTTCTCTTACTTTTTTCTTTTTTATCTTAGATCTCTTTGTCCTCAGTTCTTGGGGAATGTAAGAGGGGAACAGGATTATAAAAAACAGAAAACAGGGAACAAGATTCATATCTGCACAACTTTTAGTGTAAGATTTGGAGATATGGGTACGAATTTATTCTACGTACCATGATCTACCCTTTATCAAAGAGGTGGAAAAGGAATCAAGTGTTCTATAGATGACATTAATTTAACTAGTGAAAAACGATGACCAAAACCACTACTTTACCACTCAACTCCACCGGAATCATCCCATACAAACCATAATCAATAACCACTCCTTCAAAGAAATTTTTATCAGTAAATATTTGAGTCTGAATCAGGTTACCTACACTAACACAACACACCTATAGTGACGAGGACAATAGACGGACACTTGAGCACCATTACTTACACCGAGGAAGACAAACAACGACTTTACCTCCCATGGAGCAAATCACTCATAGCTGAACTATTGGAGAAAAGATTATCCCACGCCTACCTAAAGAGCAGACTAACAAATATGTGGAAACTGATAGAGTCATTATCCTCATAGACCTCAGATGTGATTACTATATTGCAAAATTTAAACAAATTGAGAGTCTGAACAAAGTCATACAAGAAGGGCCATGGTTTGTAGCTAGGCATTTTCTAACAATCAAACTTTTTTCTTGTGTCAAACTCCCCTTCTCACACTGCAATTTGGGTTCGGCTACCTAGATTACCCACGAAATTCTATGACAAACAAGTTCTAGAAAAGGTGGGAGATTAATTAGGAACCCTGCTCAAAATACACACTTGCACTTCGGCCACCCTCAGAGGAAGGTATGCCTGAATATGCATTCAAGTTTCACTCGATACACTAGTCAAGAAGGAAGTAACCATAGGCGTCCATATCCAAAAGTGGTCTATGAGGGGATGAAATTCTATGTGTTGGATGTAGGAGTATTGGTCATACTACCCCCAAATGCACACACTAGCAAACATCACCCTCAACCAAAATGTCCTTCCCTTCACCCCACCCCTCCCCCCCACCCAAAACCCCATAACGGAAAAATCTTGGCAGGTGGTTGTTTTTTCCATGAAGAAGACCATAGCAGCAAATGGAACACCTCTAAAGCACAACAATGCATGGTACAAACTCAGGGAAAAGCCTACGATCCCCAGTCAAGTAAGTTTTTGACTCACCATCTAACCCTAATTCTAGTAAGCTACAAAAAAAAAGAATGAAAATAGCCCTGTAGAGTTGGAACAAAGAAAAAGAAGAACAGTTCCCTCACTAAATGAACACAACATATCACCTAACCCCTTTAATGGTGTCATTAATACTACTATTAGTAACACATCCCGCCAAGCCCAAAAGGGGTGCGCGTTAAACAAAGAGGGCTCCTCATTAAATGCGGACATCCAAAAGCCCTCTACCTCCTCAACTCTCTATGCCTCCTCTGAGGGGGCTTCCATGGGGGAAAATATCTCACCTCGCATACGCCAGAGTAAACATTACTTTGAAAATAGCTATCATCACCCAGGATCAGTTGAAGTGACACCGCTCATCGCATCAACTTACTTCGATTCAGAAATACCCACATTAATAACGGGGAAACCATCCACAACCTCCCCATTTCTCACTTCCACCACTCAAATCTACAGCAACAATGGCGTCCAAAAACAACAACAATCCTTCCACCTAAATGAAAACACCACTAGTCTTCACCTCGGCACCATCCTCTCCAAACCACACTCGTTATAATGAACGGAACTAGCTTTCGAGGAGAAGAACATTACACTTTGAGTAACCATAGGCAATCAACCAGTAATCCTAATACTAAAGATCCAACCTTCCTAGCCCAAGAAATAAAAGAAGGGATGGGTAGATTGTAGACAATCTTAGGACCCAACTATAGAAGCAAACACTCCTTCAAGCGCATCATTGTGGACAACTGAACTCCATGTCAACTCAGGACACGAGCTCCCTCATGGGCCAAGTCTTCCAAAGCCTACCCCTATTTCCAACAACCCCTTATCTCCAACACAACTAAATTCTCACCTTCGTTCCTTGGTTCCCTCGTGAACACGCACCCCAACTTCAAACACGCCCAAACAACACAAAGGAAAGCGACTCCGGAAACACGAATCAAACTCCATTAGAAATCCTAAGATCACTAAATCAAGAAATAAAAGGCTATCTGAAAGGTTTTGGAGGACTGTGGACCTATGTACTTTGGAGAAACCAGTGCGGAAGGAGTTCACGAACCCTTCAGTACAACATTAGTAATGAGATGTCTACACCTGATGGAGGTGTCCCTAAACTTGGGGAATGAAAAAGGATGACACCAGCTGCAGTAGCCATTAACCCACTAAAGAAAAAGGAAACCAACCCCTCTAAACAAGGGAAAGCCAGTTGAAGACCCCACCACTCAGCAAAATCTCATGAAGCTAATCATATGGAACACTAGGGGGCAATAGCGCCAGTTCCAAGAGATAGTGTGACACCATGTTAAAAGTTCACAAACCCTCCAAGCTGGCGCTCCTTGAAACAAAAATGGTCGATCACACTAAGCTGACTCATGATCTTCACTTTAATGCCCAAATTCAATAGATGCTAATGGACCCTCCGGTGGGATTGTTATTATATGGAAATTTGAAGAGCTTAAGCTAGAAAACATATCCGTTATCCCACAAAGAATCCACGACATGGTTAAAGTACTTCCTTCTTCTTCATCCTGGCCTTTTAGCCCTATTTATGCTAGCCCAGACGCGGGTCTACTAAGGCAGGGCTTTAGAGTGAGCTTAGCAATATTGCACTGTTCCACAATAGGGAATGGCTTATAGAAGGGAATTTTAATGAGGCTCTCTAAGATGGAGAGAAATTGGTGGGGGCACCCATCAATCACAAAAGAATTAATGCCTTCTGGAAATGTCTTAATCAGTTCCACATGGTTGACATAGGGTATAAAGGAAGTAAATACACTTGGAGCAATAAACCTTATAGAAATAGGACTGATCTTTTCCTTGAAAGATTGAACAGTTGTGTGGCTAATGACTTCTGGATAAGTCTTTAGCAAGACGCATCAGTAACCCACTTACCCAAAACCAAATCTGATCAATGTCCCCTTCTCTTAAATCTCAACAAGAACTGTCGCTACAAATTGGGGACTTTAGAATGGAGCCCGTGTGGTATCGACATCCAACCTTTACAAGGGAGGTTAAAGACAACTTTGACCCTCCCTACACCCTCCACAAAGCCTTAGAATAATTTCAAAATGAATCCATAACCTGGAATAAGGACTATTTTGGTAAATATCGTTAAAACATGATGAAAGTCCTTGCCAGGATTGATGGCATTGAAAAATCTCCACAGCACACTCATAATTTTTTCCTTCAAAATCTTGAAAATGATCTCCGTTAGGAGTATAACAACCTCCTGAAATTTGAAGAGGACTTTTGGATGACCAAATCCAGAATCAATTGGCTCAAAGATAGTGATGTCAATACCAAATTCTTCCACTCCACCATCAATAAGAGGCGAAGGAACAAAATACTTTTCCTTATAGATAAAGCAGGACATCACATTCATGATCCCACTGATATCCTTCTCCAAACCACCATCTTCTTCTATAAGTTAAACACAACCAGTAAGACTGCTACCCCTAGAAAAGTCCCTTCCTTCCATTCCCACAAGACTAACATCCTAAGCAAAGATCAAAGGACCACCCTGATGCCTCTTTGAGAGACACTGAAGTGATATTAGCCATCAAGAACTTCAAACCCCTAAGAGCTCCAGAGCCTGGTTGGATCCATAATATTGGAACATTCTTGGGCAAAAAACAACTGACTTCTGCAAAGAAGTCCTTACAAGTTCCACCATGCCCTGCCTCACAAACATTACTCTCATCTTCGTAATCCCAAAATGCCCCAACACTTCCTGCTTAAAAAATCTTCAGACCTATTGAGATGTGTAACACCTCCTATAAGCTGGTCACCAAAATTATTATTAACAGGATTAAACCTCTGTTACCATTAATCATTGGACCAAATCAAGCCATCTTTCTCAGTAAAAGGAGAACAAATGACAATGCTATCATTGTCCAGGAATACCTGACCTATATGGAAAAGATGAAGGGAAGAAACCCCAACATGATCCGTAAGATCGACCTAGAAAAAGTCTTTGACAAGCTGGAATGGTCCTACATAAAAGGAACCTTGGAATTCTTCAACTTCCCCCCAACTAACCAACCTCATCATGTCTTACATCACCACTTCCTCCATATCCATCCTCATAAACGGAGGGAAATCTAATTACTTCTACCCATCAAGGGGCATTAGACAAGGAGATCCCATGTCCCCCTGCCTCTTCATCATATATATGGAAAGAATATCTAGGAACATTGAAACAGTTGTCCAAAACAATTCCTGGACCCCCATAAAGATCTCCCGAAGAGGGGGGAAAATCCCTCACCTCTTCTTTGTATATGACCTCACACTTGCTGCTTAGCCCTGAATATTAAGGTCATCAACTCCTTTGGCAAATACATGGGCTTTACTATGTTCCACTCACCCCCACCAATAATGACTTTCAATTCATCATAGACAATATGCACAAGAAGTTGGCCAGGTGGAAGACAAAGATGCTAAACATGACTGGGAGGACATTCATGAGTAAATTGTAAAGTCCCTTCTCCCACATCGGCTAGAAAGGGGAACGAAGTGTGCCTTATAAGGTTCATGGATACCTTTCCCTTGTGAGGCGCCTTTGGGCCTGCCTATGTGGTGGGACCAGGGGACAAAACC
>JBDJHY010258953.1:0-20039 GCA_039654485.1 Withania somnifera
CTACTGGGTGGATAGTAGGTGCCATCATGACTCCGAGAAGTCAGGTCGTGACATAAAGCCTCACCATCCATATGTAGCTCTACTCTCAATCCAGCTGCAAAACAATGAGTCCTATCATCCTCAATGGGAATAATTACATCTCCATGTCTCGATAGATAGGAAAACTGAGCCTTATACTCTGGGACTGACATTTCTCCCTATCGTAAATTGATAAACTGAGTCTGAAGATCCTCTCAAACACTCAACGGGGCATACTTCTCCATAAAAGCTTGAACAAACCCACTCCAAGTCATAGGTAGTAACCTTATCGATCTGTTGTCTTGATGTGATCTCCACCAGGTCTTAGCCCGACCCTCTAGATGATAACTAAAGAAATCAACCCTGTTGGTATCTATCAGGCCCAATGTCTTCCGCCTCTCCTCACACTCAGCAATAAAATCAAACAGAATCACCTGAGTATCTTGAAGTCCCCATACGAGCAAAATGATCATGCATTTTCCAATCTATGAAACTCATAAGAGGAACTCGATATAGAGCTTGTAATGGTGGATCTGGAGGTATTGCAGGTGTTGGCTATGGAGGAGGAGGGACAATAATTTGATCTGGCACCGGCTAAGCTGGAGGAGCTAGGTAACCCCTGTGTGACTCACTGTACCGAAGTCTGACCCTCATCTCTACCCAACATGGAAGACATGCGTAACTATATATCTCTGTGTGCATCATCAGATAGTGGTTGCATCTCAGGTGGAGGTAGCTCTTTAGGAACTAGCTCTCTCTGTTGCACCTAGATCGACCTTGCCCATAAGCTCTATCCCTGCCCCTGATTGGAGATCCTTGAGGAGCTAGGGGAGCATAGTATTACTACAATGACATAGAAGCATAGTATCACTACCTCACAATGAAAACACAGAAGAACGAAATAAACATAGTATCACTACAACGACAACATATACACATCAAGTGGAAATAAGCAGTCTACCTAGGATCAACCTCTACGCCACCAAACAGCAAATTTGGGGGATAACTAGTAAGCCCTGACAACTGGTATAATCCCCTCCCCAACCTCATGACGGTCTAGAGTCTGCGTATAGATAATACAAACCAAAGTTATTAACCCTTCCCCACCATACTATAGTACAAAGTTGGCGTGAAACACAAGTGGGGCTTATGTGGTCCCAAGGTCGAGTACCGAGTGATAAGGACAACAAGAAGAAAAGAATGGACACAGGTCAAAGTGTATCAATAACGGGGATCCAGAATAGTATCCCAGCCCCAAGCTGGTAATTTACTAATGTAAATGCTATATCAGTGCTCAGTCAATAACACAATAGACCTAGCCTACCTGCCTGCCGAAGAACAATTTTGAAAGCATGTCCAACGGGTCAAAATATCCGTATGAATCTCTAATATGAGTTAGAATGTTAAAAACACTATCATCGAGTCAAGCCGAGTAATAGAAGCCCCATATTGCTATATAAATACTAGGGCCAAAGTATCGACTAAAAACCGGGTCCAAAACCCTAATAGCTCAAAATTAAGAAATAATTATATCAACATAAAGAGCACAACGTAGGGATCATATGGTACAAATTAGGGATCAATTACACGAGTAGAATTAAAGATATAAGCCTAAAAATATTTCTATAAAAAATATTGGAATTATATTAAAAATGAGGAATTACTAGCTAGAAACGTACGTGGAACCAAGACACCGAGCTTTCACGGAGCAAAACCACCAAAACTACCCTTACATATAAATTGAAAGTTGTTGCTTTAAGAGGAAATTGAGGAACAATGTTTCCTACTTTTTTTTCAGAATAAAAATGAAACAACACTTAACATTTTACAATTAGTACTAGGATATTAGGGGGGAATATTTATTTTTTCAATTTTTAAATAATCAGGTAGCGAATAAATTAATATAAATTATTTATAATATTTTAACTACACCAAAATTAGAAGAAGATTATTTCTAATAAAACCTACCCCATAAAATAATAAAAATTCAACATAATTCAGTAATGCTAACTCAAAAGAAATATTAGTTAAATTAAAATGATTTAATTCAACGCTACCCATCGTACCCAAAAATCCCGTAATCAAAACGGAGTCTAATTACAATACACCATATATAAAATCTTTATGTAATTGATATTACGGACTCAACGAACCGATGAAAATGTTATACGAGGTTGTATGAGCTGAGTAGATTCAGGAGAAGCCTCAAATGGCAAGAATTTAAGGTATGAAGTTACCATGAACTCGATCAATCAATTCCAGTAAGCCATAAATGACTTGGTGCAACCTCCACTACGCACTAGAGCGTAGAGTGATCAGGAAAACACAAAAAATGACTGCAAAAGCTATTACATATACAGTACCCGATATACGAATATAGAATAATAATTAGGGGGGTTCCACCTCCCACCCCACTTGGCAGCCACTTAAGGCTAGAGGTGATACCTTAATGTGCAGCCGACCAGGGAATATGGAATATATCCCAAAGCACTTACTTTGTTTCAATCTTTAGTTTGTTAATAAAGTTCCCTTGAAATTTCCAAAACTAGGAAGTTCAACCGTGGTTATATATGTACATTTTGGTACTATGCATCATTAAATTTCTTCTTCAATTTGGAAGTTTGTAACTCTACCCGGGATTATTAAACTTGTTCCACGTTATTTCGTGTAATTTTCGTATAATTCTAGTACAATTTCATAAAAAAAGTTGTTACTCTTTATTTTGCAGGCTCATATCTTACTTATTTCTTATTGGATTAAGTCCAAATTTAAACCACGCATTTCCAAAATTATGTTCTACTCATCAGTATGTTTTTTTAGGCTATGGGGCCCATAGAAATATGGGTCTTGTTTAGCCCAAAATTTGATCTGAGCTTTTATATAGAAATATGGGTCTTGTTTTACTCATCTTGACGTGTGGATTATGTTTTTGACAGTTTCATGCAATTTTGAGCTTTCTTGTGGTTCTATTCTAGCTCGTTGCATATCTCAAGGATATCATCAACATCAAGGTAGGCTACGACTTATTCTCTTAGATTGGGTATGTAGTGATGCATATGTTTGGTAAATTTTTGCTCGGGGCTGGGTTACAAGTTTGGAGCCTCGTTACTATTATTACTTTAGCCTATGGTCTATCTTGTTGGCTTGTTGATTTGTTATATACCCCTGGGGCTACGTGGCCTCTTCCCTGTATTTCACGCAGTCTCTGGAACATAGTTTAATTGGGAGGGGATTAAACTAGCAGTTTGAGCTTAGTAGTTATCCCCCGGATTGGGTAAGCCTTCAAGTCCATATTTTATGTACTTTCAATAAGTATTTCATGATTTCATTTTTAAATTCTTAGTTTTTCAAAGATATAAATGGAGGTTTTTTTACCTAACCTAGAAAATGAGATTTTGAGGTTTTGAAGGTCGATTTGAGATTGAATTTTGATGAAATTTCAAACTTAAACTCCCAAGTTATAAATAATATAATTTTGAAATAAAATTTAAACATTTTTCTTGGGGCTCGGGTTTGACTCTTTAGTTAATTTTTTGGCCTCAATTTCAAAGTATAGTAATATGAGTATCAATAGCTTCATTTTCTTATGGGTAATTCATTTTGACCAAATTAGGCTTGTTCAAAAGCTATCCTGAAGGTAAAGTCTAAGGACTAAGAGTTTTGTCTATATTTAAGGCAAGTTGAGTCTTTCTTTGAATCTTTTTTCTAAGAATTTTGGTGGTTTGCGGTATATATATCATAGAAGAAGTAATGGGAATTATTGGGGGGCCAAAATAGATGAGAAGACGAGTGTCTATATAGGTACTAGTGTACTTTTCATGGCCTTAAAAATAGTAAATAGTAAATGAAATAACTATGAACTTGGTGAATCATTTCATATGTGATGGGTTGACTTGAATTCTCTATTTGGTTGAAGCATGGTACTTGTAAGAAATAGAAAAGAAAATAACGTGATAATTGATAAGTGGGTTAAGAGTTGAAACTATTGATATCATTGTATTTTCTTACTTGTTGAAATGCCCATACAAGGGATTGTTGAGTTGATCATTACTCCTAATATTAATGGTGAAATATGATTAGACCATCAGAAATATAAAGAAAATGGCATGCTCTAAAATGAGGCTGGTGATACTTGAGATTTGATATGAGATTAGCCCAATCTTACCAGGTCACCTAAAGCTGAGATGATGTGTTTCCCAGTCTTGCCAATCTCTGTGGATATTATGGAGGGGTATGAAGCGACAGTAGTGCATAGCTTAGCTTGTCCCCTAGGCAATGATTACCTCTAATAAGAACAAGGTGTGGAAACTAGGATGACATGCATCATACTGGTTGTGCATTGCATTGCATATGGTTTTCACACTTGAGTTGTTGAGTCTTGGGTGAAATTAAGTAATGACCATCGGGGTCATTTTCATTTTTCCATGTTTCTTTTGTGCTTAAAGGGTTATGATAGCTTCCATAAGTCATTTATGACTTATTGGGGATAGTATCCTAGCTCCCTGATAGTTCTATAGATCATTATATCAGTTTCCCTGTTTTAGAGTTCTAACTTTTGAATAGTGGAACTTGAGAGTTATTTCACAAAAATATGCTTGGAATTAAGTTCCTACAGTTCTGGTAGCTCTAAAATGCAGACTTTGGTCTAGTATGACTGTTGGTTCATGTCCTAAAGACTTCAATCTTGTTTTGGGATAGTTTATGAAAATTTAGTTCATTTGGAGTTAAGAAGTTGACAAGAGCCAACTTTTAGTGACCAGAGTGCTGGATTAGAAATCCAGTGCTTCCATCAGCTATGAAATGTCAAATTTAGGCTAGTCGGGTCATTGGTATGCTTCCCTGGGTACCCAAACTTATTTTAGGGTCTGCGTGGCTTTAAACTTTCTTTGGCTATTTTGTCTCTTGTTGGTTCTAGGGGTCATTCTATCTAAACGACCTACCTCGGTTGGTCATTTTAAAGATTTTGTTGGATTCAAAATGTCATTTTCATGGTTGTAGAATACTTGTTTTGCTAAATTTAGGATCGAAATGCTTTTTATAGGCCCCTGAGAATATCTTGAGACTGTTGGTTGGACGTTGTCGGCACAAATCGAATCCATGATTTGTTGGCTGTGACCTTTGAGTTGATCTCTACGTGTTGGTGATTTTTTTTTCAGGCTATAGGGCCCATGACCCCTCTTTTAGCCCAGATTCTGATCCAGTACTTCTATAACAATATAAGTCTTATTGTACTTATCTTGACATGTGGATTTGCGTGGATTAATACTCTTTTTAGTGGATACAATTAGACACTCTAGGTATAAACAAGCGGTACCAAAATAATACTCTACATTGGCTACATATGTTATGGATGTTGGGAAACACATGCTCACCCTCGATACTAATACTCCTCCCATAAAATTTACTTCAAACTCTACATTCTTGGCTTAATGTAGCATGCTTAATGCAACCATAAGTCAACTACGACATCAACACTCCAAACTAGTGGAACACCCTTAATAAAACCAACTTTCCCTAATCATCCTTTTAAACCACAATTAGGTAACACCCTTTAATAAAGATATCAATTTGACACCTCAAACTCAATTTTACTCTCAGCTTATAATTAAATCTAAATTCATAATCAAAATCTCAATTAAGCTAGGCAAAAAAAGTCAAATTAGACATGTTTCACATTCATACTCAAAATCATGTAAAAATTCAAGTAATTATGAAACTTCAACCCTCTTACCGAGTTTTAAGAATAAACTTCAAAAGCAATTTCAAATCTTACCTTAAAGCTTTTTTCCTTATCTTACTTCAATTGTGGAAATATGCTAACTCATAAGGACTTTCATGATTAAATAGTCATCATGAAAAATTCATAATTTATACTCATAAACATCAATTAAATCATTACTTTAAGGAATCATAGTTTTAGAATTAAACAAGAATCCTTGCATGCTTCTACATGTTCAAAACCATATTTAGAAAAGTTTTTTTGGGCGCAAGGATGAAATGAGTGCTTGTTCATAACCCATGTACTTGATTCAAAGCAATTGATGGAGAAAACTCAACAACCAAGTTGCTATGTAGAAGTATCTATGAAAAATCCTAGTTCTTGCCTCTTTGGAGATGATGAAAGAAAAACCCTTTCTTGAATTGATTTAGCTAAAAATATGAATGAATTTAGTGCTTAGGGTATTTATATTGGTATGTTTTCAAGCCAAAACGTTATGGATTTATCCCAAAAAGTCAAAAATATTACCCAAAATAGTCCTCATTAAACGTGCATGGAAAAATCCCAAAACCACGAGTTCAAGACCACAATACTTGGTCTTCAACACCACTAATCGTGGTATGGTTCATTCTAAAGGGACAAATTTTTTAGTTTCTCACCTTCAACAGTACGATTTGGGATGTATAGGTCGTTTTTTGGGATAGTAGAGGTTATGGTTTAGATCTCGTGGTTCTTACATAACTTTTGAAAAGTTTTTGGTCCAATAGCATGACCTACTGTATGGTTCATACTATTGGGAACCATGGATTGACTGTTAGAAGCCCTGAGTCATACTATGCACTTGGGAACATTTCACTGCAAAACAGTCTTTTATAAAGTGACCATAACATTGTACTCCAAATTATAAATGGCATGTGGTTCATTGTGTTGGAAGTTAGACTCAAATACCTTCCTTGGATAGGTCATGGGTCAATTAAGTTTTTATATATTAAAATATATGATCGTTTAAATTTGACCCAACCACGAAGTAATATCAAACTAAGCCAGTAAGAAAGGCTTTGAACTCAACTTTGTACTATGAGCTTCTTATTGCCATAAATCACCTCAAACACTCATCCCATACTATATGTAGGACTTTCTCAACTAGAATCAATTTTTAAGGTGTTACATTGTCTCTCCCTTGGGATCATTCATCCTTGAATGAAGACTACAACTAGCATAGAAGGAACGGAACTGCTGAAACCGACAAATAGATTAAAACAGACATAAGTATGATATCCAATTACTTGATTTAGTCAAACTACCTCTGAATATGCTACCAAATTAGCTTACAAACATGAAAAATGAAACAACTGACCTCAACATCAAAACTAGTCAAGTAGAACATAAATATAGAAATAGGAACTCATGTACTACTACCTCAAGTCAACATAAATACTCCACTCAAGTTTTGCTTAATTACACTCAATGGACTCATGCAATTGTACATGATATATGCTCATGATTAAAATGGACACAAGCTGAATAGAGAGGTTATTACCTCAAGAAGGAATGGAACCAAAAGGAAACAAATGCGTATGTTTTCTAATCTTATCGGCCTCTACCTCCCAAGTAGATCCCTCAACTGCTTGGTTCTTCCAGAGAACATTGATTGAAATTTTCTCTTTGTTTCTCAATTGACGAACTCGTCTATCAAGAATCTGAAGGGGGACCTCCTTATAGGTCAAACTATCATGAACGCTGATATCCTCAACTGGAACTATAAAAGATGGATCACACATGTATGACCTTAATAAAGAGACATGAAACACAGGGTGAACCACTGCTAACTCTGCTGGAAGATTTAGCTGATAGGCAACTTTTCCTAGCTCCTTACAATATGTTAAGGTCCCAATGTACCTTAGACTCAACTTAACTTTTCTGCCAAACCTTAGGACTCCCTTCATAGGAGATACCTTCAGAAATACCCAATCATCAACATTGAATTCTAACTCTCTCCTTCTCACATCTACATAAGACTTTTGCCTACTATGGGTTATCCTCAAGCTCTCTCGAATAGTCTGGACTTTCTTCATATCATCAAGAACAAATTCTGGGCCTACAATAACTGCCTCACAAACCTCAAACCAACAAATCAAATACCTACACCTCCTTCCATACAATGCCTCAAATAGAGCCATATGAATACTCGAATGATAGTTGTTGTTCTATGTAAGCTCAATAAAAGGTAGGTGCTTAACCCACTTATCCTTGAAATTAATTGCAAACACCTTCAGTATATCCTCCAATGTATGAATAGTCCTTTTGCCCTGACCATCTATTTGTGGTTAAAAAACCATACTCAACTGAACTCGAGTAATAAGACCCATATGAAATGATCTTTAAAATGAGAGGTAAATTATGGACCACGATCTGATATAATAGATAGATGTACACTATGCATATGAACAATCTCCCTCAAGTAGACCCTACCATACTATTATGCTGAATAACTGGTGTGAATAGGTAGTAAGTGAGCAAACTTAGTCATTCGATCTACTATCACTTATATGGACTCATACCTCTAGGCTAATGGTAAACCGGTGACAAAATTCATAGTAATCACCTCCCAGTTCTATGTCGGAGTCTTATGATGCATATCACCTATTGGTCTCTAGTTCTCTACCTTCACTTGCTGACAATTAGGAAATTTAGCCACAAACTCCGCTTGTTCGTCTTTATACCCTCCCACCAATTCACCTCTATCAGGTCTTTATACATCTTAGTAGATCCAAGATGAAGATAATACAAGGAACTATAAGCCTCTAACATGATCCTCTCTCTTAAGCCATCAACTACTGGATCACACAGGCGATCTTGATAACGAAGAACCCCATTTCACCCTTTGGAGAAAACCTGAACCTTATGCTTATGGACTACATCTTTCAGCCTAACTAGAATCTAATCATTATCTTTTTTTCTCCTTCACCACCACAACAAGAAATGACTCAAAATCATTTTGATTAAGCATACCACCATCCTCTACACCAATCAATCTAACACCAAGGTTTGCTAGCCTATATACCTCTCTAGCTTATCTCTCTCTCTTATACCCATCAATATATGAAAACGCCCTAAAGACAACCTGTTAAAGGAATCACCACTACATTGGCGTTGCTAGGATAATACACCACAGTCATTTTCATAATCCTTCAACAACTCAAGCTACCTTTTGATAAAGATTCAAATCCTTCTGATCAAACATATGCTGATACATCTACATGAAACACAAAGGTAAAAGGATTTTCCACAGCTCAAGATTCAGAAGAAGATAGAAGTTCTCAAGAAGAAAAAGAAGTAGAAGACAAATAAGAGAAAAAAAGGGGGAGGAGGAGATGATCCATTTTTATGGTTCAATATATTTGTATATGGTTAATTGGTATATGATTCTGCTGTTATGGTTTTATGTATAATTTAATTTTTTTTAATATAAAATTATTCTGGATCTACTATTACTGCAAAAAATTCTCAAGAAGTACACAATCTGCTTCAGCAATTGCCGAACTTGCTAATAATTTTTTGCAATTGTTGAAGATATTCATTGGATTAATTATATTTTATTGAGAATCTTGATTTTTAATTTATAGGGTCGATCACATTTAATGATAAATAGAGTGATTTTGTTATGTTATTAATTTCTTATCCATTTTTAGCAATTTACGATCTATATTCGATAATTGATGATCAATTTTCAGCAATTACCGATTTATCTTAAGCAATTGCTGATCATTTTCAGCAATTGTTGAGCTTTTCTTAGCAATTGCTGAAGATATTCATTGGATCAATCATATTTTTTTGAGAAATTTGACTATTAATTCGTTAGATCAATCACATCTAATGGTAAATAAAGTGTTGTTGGTATATTTGGGTCTTGAAATTTGACTTGGTGGCAATCTAATACAATGAGATAGCAATTTGGAAAAAATAAATGATATATCGAGTAATTGCACATGTAATCAACCTTTATTGAAAATTTGATTATTAATTTGTTGGAACAATTACATTTAATGATAAAAAGAGTGATTTTGATATATTATATGACTTGGACATGGACTTGGAGGTGATCTAATATAATGAGATACTTAGAATTCATCAATTGTTGATCTGTCTTCAACAATTGCTAATTTCATTCATTGAATAAATTATTTTTATTAAGAAAATTGACTATTATTTGTTGGATCAATATTATTTAATGATAAATAAAGTGTTATTGATACATTATTGAACTTAATCTTGGATTTGGTGATGATCTAATACAATGAGATAGTAATTTGGGGAAAATAGACAATATAACGAGTAATTACACACGTAGTCGACCTTAATTGAGAAACTTGACTACTAGTTCATTGGATCAATCACATTTAATGATAAATAGAGTGGTTTTGATATATTATAGAATTTTATATTCGACTCAGAGGTGATCTAACACAATGAGATAGTAATTTGGAAAAAATAAACGATATATCGAGTAATTGCACGTGTATTCGACCTTAATTGAAAAACGTGACTACTAATTCATTGAACCAGTCATATTTAATGATAAATAGAGTGGTTTTGATATATTATAAGATTTTATATTTGACTTATAAGTGATATATACAATGAGAAATGTAGGATTAAGCAATTTCTGATCAATTTTCAGCCATTAGTAATCAATTTTCATCAATTGCCGATTTCATTCATTGGATAAATAATTTTAATTGAGAAAAATGACTATTAATTCATTGGAAAAATCTCATTTAATAATAAATAGAGTGGAATTGATAGACTTGGTGGTGATCTAAGATAATGAGATAGTAATTTGAAGGAAAATAGACGATATATCGAGTAATTACACACATAGTCGACCTTAATTGAGAAACTTGACATATAATTTATTGGACCAGTCACATTTAATAATAAATATAGTGGGTTTGGTATATTATAGGACTTGGGCTTCAACTTGGAGGTGATCTAATACAATGAGATAGTAACTTGGAGAAAATAGGTGATGCACTCATAGTCGGCCTTAATTGAGAAACTTGACTATTAATTCATTGGATTAATCATATTTAATGATAAATAGAGTGATTTTGGTATATTATAGGACTTGGGATTAGACTTGTAGGTGATCTATACAATGAAAGACTTAGGATTAACTAATTGCTGATCTGTTTTCAGTAGTTGCTAATCAATCTTAAGCAATTACTGATAATTTTTCAGCAATTACTGATCATTTTCATCAATTATTGATTTGTTTTCAGCAATTGTTGAAGATATTAATTTGATTAATCATATTTAATTAAAAAATTAACTATTAATTTGTTGGTTCAGTCATATTTAATGGTAAATAGAGTGATTTTTGTATATTATAGGACTTGGGCATGGAGTTGGAGGTAATCTAATACAATGAGAGACTCAAAATTTAATAGTTGCTAATTAATTTTTAGCAATTGCTTGTCCATCTTTAGCAATTGCTGAATTTATTGAAACTAACTTTGCAATTGCTGATCTCTTTTAAGCAATTGCTAAATTATTTTTGGCACAATATTTTTAGCAATTTTGTTCATTGTTATTAGATAAGATAAATAAGTTGTGGAAAGTGGCGGACTAATTTTATTAATTCAAATTTTGAAATTCCCTAGTACTACTCATGACCTTTCATTTTGTAAGTGACTACTTTTTTCACTAGGCATTCCTTTCCAAGAAAAATCATGATTGTTGTCCAAAGACGTCGTTTTATTTCTCAAAACTAAAAAAGTAACTACTTGTAACCTTTCCTTCTAGTAAACATTTTTTCATCATCTATTTAAACTAAGAATGTCTCACTCTTTTTCTCACACTATTCTCAAATCTTTCAAAAAAACAACTCTCTTTTTCTCCTCTTTCTCATTATTCTCAAATCTACAAAAACATTGTCTTCATCATCTCGCCGCTCACACTCTTCTACTAACAGAAAGTCGGAGAGCGCTAATAAAAGACAAAGCAGACTCTGATCCTTCATCCCTGGGATGATGATTTTTGGAATGACACTAATGATAGTTTGTTACCTTCTTGAAGCAGAAGCCTATTTTGCATGGCTACCATATTGATTTAAATTTACTCAAATCTATTCGTTGTAGAGTCCATGATTTTTTTCATTTCTAATATGGGCAATAGTTTTTCTCATTCTAACTAGTTTATCATGAATTTATTCCACTATTTAATAGTAATATTCAATCCTTCAAATAGCATGAGTTTGAAGCCAAAGTTCTAGACAGACAAATAACAATTGATTGTACCTTCTTCAATGCAGTCTTCGAAATCAACTCTTGTTTAGGTCTATCAATTTAGTATATCAAGTGATGGCCATATGAGTTGGACACTACCTTGGATTAAGCAACACGCTCCTAAGTCTGGATAACTTTTTGGATTTAACACCAAGAAACTTTTCCTTTGAAACACGTGTTGATGCACATATTGTCACCTCCACTCTCTTTTTCGTGCAAGATGTCCAATGCAACTCACTCCTGAAGACATTATTTTGATATTTTTCTTGGTTACCAAGCATCTATTTTACTTCTTTCATCACCAATCACCTAATTGGTGTCAATACTGATTTCAAATTTCTTCTCTATGAAATGATGATACCTGTATTCTTCAATTTCATGCTTTTGACCTAATTGATGTATATTTCTATACCCTTCATTCTACTTACTATGAGGTGCAATTAGGAAAACCGAGGTATGTTCGTGATAGTGATAGTGATACCTGGGTAATGGCTCCTAACAAGCCCTCCTCAACTACATCCTTATCATTTTTTGCATCTTCTCTATTTGATGAGTTGAACGAGATGAAAATAATATTGACTAACAACCTTAGCAGATTGAGTCCATTAAAATTTTACTTGTAACAATTTAGCCACGGATACAAGAAATTAAGGATGCCAGAAGGAGAGAGCAAAAAGACGAATGAGTGGGAATGAGACATAGGGGTGTGGTGTGAAAATTTGTATATTTTTTTTTTAGATATTTTAAAAAAAAAATCATATTAATTTGTGGTGATTGTTATGATGTATAAAGTTTTTTGTATTGTTATAAATTACCTAGTTTTTCTTGATTTTTGTCTTCTTTTTGATTGACGCTAAATGGGATAGCAATTGCTTAAGTTCTAAGTGAAAACAGATCCAACAATTGCTAAGACATGTTCAACATCTTCTGACATTGCTTCTTATATTTTTAGCAGTTACTGACCATGTCTCAGCAATCGCTAAATCTGTTTTCAGTTACAACTTAAACAATTACTTAGAAATATTCAATAATTGTTGAATCTTGAGACATAATCAAATGACTATTTTTATTTACAATATAGGTATTTTCAATCATCAACTGCATTATTACATAATAAGATATCAACACCATTATTAATACATAACATTCAATGAAAACATTAAATAACAAATGAAATAATTTAAGAAATCTGTTTCTATGGAGCATTTTACCCTAAACGTGTTGGTCTTTTATGTCAAACCCCTTTATACATGAAATATTTATTTTTTGTTGTTGGAAATGATTCTCCAATTGATTTCCATCTCCTCATCCTCTTTCTTCTTAACCTTCTTGGCTTAATACATTGAGAAAGTATTTTCAAAAAAGTATCTAATACTTGTTTTATTTTTAATGTCATATGAATGTGAAAATAATTTCGTCATTTGATCAGGAAACGACTGTGATTGTACAATACCTGTGGTACTTTTGGACACTTCAAAAGTAGGAGAAGGAGTTGGACTAAGTGGATTTTATTCATTAGCACTTTCTACACTTTCTTTGACTGGAATGTCCATGTCTTGAGATAAGTTTTTGTTCTCTACCAACCTTTCAATCACGTATACCTTAAAATGGGGTTGACTTCATCTCGATGTTTCAAATAAGCATGAAAACTTTGTTCATTTTTTATTTTACAAGGATTCACCTTTTGCTTTAAATCACAACTTGGGCATGTAGGTGATGACAAGATCTTTCAACTCACAGTTTAGTTCACAATAAGCGATAATATTATTAACAAATTTATCATATGTGATATATCGATGTACAAATATAGCTATCGTCTATATCATTTTTGTGCCCTTCCAATCCCAAATGTAAAAATTGTTGGACTCAACCCATTCATCATGGCAGTCAATACCTATAATTATATTATATTTCATTGACAGTGTTGATGTATCTTTTGGAAAAAATTCAATCAGGACTCTGTCTATAGTTTATTAACCTTATGCTAAAACTTTTTCAACAATTTCTATATAAGATTCAGTAGTTACTAAATTTTTTTTTTTTTTGTAGGTGTTGAAATTTTTTCAAATAGATCAAACCACTGCTGAGATATATTCAAAACTACTTAATATAGCAATTGTGGAAAATATAAGAATCATATGCTTCCAACAATTTGCGAATTTGTTACTAAAGATAATTTCAACAATTATTGAGAACTATTCAGAAAAAATTCTCTCTCACCATAAGAAGTATAATTGCTTTAAGCAATTACAAAGAAATTCTCAATAATTGCTGAGGAAGTTTCACCCAAAGAAGCATAATTGCTTCCAGTAATTACAAAGAAAAACCTCAATAATTGCTGAATTTGTTGCTTAAAATTAATTCAACAATTGCTGAGAAGTAATTGTACCCTTTTTTCTATATTTTCAACAATTGCTGAAACAAATACAAGAAGCTTATGGTCCCTAACAATTGCTGATTTTTTTATCAATTGCTGAAATTGTTAACTGATAACAGATTCAACAAATGTTAAATTCGTTGCTGAGAACAGATTCAGCAATTGCTGAAAATTTTTCAATAATTATTGAATTCATTATCCAGAATATATTCATTCATGAAATATTTCAGCATAATCATCAATTGTTGAATCTGTTCTCGGCAACTAATTCAGCAATTACTGAATCTATTTTTAGTAATAGTAGATAAAACTAAATGAGCAATACCAAGAAACAAAAATATTTACTAACCAAAATGAACGAAAATCACCCCTAAAGCAATATCCAATGCTACACAAAAAAAATTCAATCTAAAATAGTTGGTATTTAAACCAAAATTGTGAAAAATTTCTATCACGAAAAAATACGGGAATGAAACAAAAAAATGTTCTTTTTCTCTTTTCTCTTCAACACAACAACAACATCCATAAGTATAACAACAACAGTAGCAGCAACACGAAGGATACCTTTGAGGAGGGGGAGGGAGAAGAAGATAAGAAGAAGAAGTTTTAGAGAATAAGGCATAAAAAATGGTAGTTAGCTATTGGCGGCTACCTTTTATAGAATTTTAGAAATTAAGCTTATTTATGGGGTTGAGTCAAAGTCAAAAACCTTTGATCACTAATAAAAGAATTGTCACATACACCTAATTGTTAAGACTTATGTCACTCTTTTAAAATTTCATCCCTTTTTTGTCACCTAAATTAAAAGACCCAAACATGACATCTATAGAGAGTAGCATTTACGACTTTCATTTCCAGGATTTGATAGTGCGAGACTTGAGTTTTGGCTTTATTATCTCAAACCTTGTGTGTTCTAGCTAACTCTATTTATGTTCTGTATTTTAAAAAAATTATTTTAAAGTTTATGCTTGCCTATTATGGAGGGTTATAATAGGCGTCATCACATGTTCGGGGTCATGAAAATCTTGTTTTTTTATGATTTCCTTTCTAACATAGGCAATTTCCTTCATTTTGAGGAGCTTTTCATCATACATGTAGCACAAGGAGTTCTGGCCAATAAACCACCTCTTATATTATTAAGTTTGCAGGGAAATCCGCAGGTCCGGGTCTATATACTAACTCTCTAGCAATAGATGGTTTATAAAAAGTAACTCTTAACATACAAAACAAACTCATTTTCCCAAAAAAAGGATCATTTTCCTCGTAACTTTCTCGTTGATATTTGATAACAATCACTGATGTGCTAGTATTTTAATTCCCAATGTCCATTGTTCACTTCACAATACAAGAATAAATATTTTTCTCTGATATCATAAGGAATATTGGCGCCTAACTCAATTAGGAAGGTGGAAGAAGAAGTAGGTGCACATACATAAAAGCCTGTCAAATTTCTCCATAGAGAATACAACCCTATCAATACTTTAATAATATGAAAAACACCTTGAGATTAAAAATTTAACCTAAAAGCAAAGGTTAAATGTACAACTTATGGTCCATCTTCACCGCCGTTCATCAAATTGCATATATCAGAGTATTCCACCAAACTGCAAGAAAAACAATTAGAAAGAAACACAAAAACAAGTTAGTTTATTTGTCATTAGCAGATATATCAATTATTCAGAAAACATTATATGGATGGTAATCATGTTCCTCACTAGATGTAGGCAATCAAAATCTCAAATTGAAAAAAATTAAGTGATATCCAATGGATATTACATGGTGAACATCTTAGCTTTCAGTGATCCATGCAGCTTTCATCATATTGTTTGATCTTGTATTGAAAGATTTCAGACTTCTTTTAATTAGGATGACCATTTCAACTTTCTCCAAACCTTCATCATATGTTCGCTTATTACTGTTCAAATGTTTCATTTTGATCCAAAGTTCATTCAACTTCCCTAAGTGTCATTCGACTTTTCTCCAAATCTTTTGCTAATCGAGAAATAGGTTTCAATAAAAATCTGCATTTCAGTTATAATTCAAGAATCACACATTTTAAAGGAAACTTTTGAAGTTGAAAACATTGAATAATAAGAAATACCAAAGATTTAGTGAAAAGTTTTTGCCTAGTTCCGTAGGCATTAGGTTCTTGTACACGCGAATCATCTAAAGTGTTTATCATTGTCAGATTCATCTTTCCAATATGTACAGTTAGATAAGACAATTCCAAAGACAACTAAAATCACCCTAACTAAAATACAGGTTGAAGGACATGGTTAAAAGAATAGATTTTTAAGTTACCATTTACACACAATAACAGTCTAAATTTATACTATGCTTCTATACCAAAAGAGGAATCACATGCAAATACGTCACTAAGTCATTGACATTTTGGTTAAAGATTTTTATATTACCTAGTCACTCTTCTCATGTTCTAAAATACAGCTCAGTTTAAACATTCATAAAAAGTATAGGCCGAAATGGAAAGTACCAAGCATTTCATTTTGAAATACGTGATAAATCTGTATAAAAATTTAAGTTGTTGTAGTAAATACTCTTTTAACTACATAATTTTATTATGTCTCAACACACCTTCTTACGTATTGGTTTGTTTCGTTCTTATGCCCAAACACATGGAAATATATTATATATTTTTGGGTACCGATTATATTTGAACCCAGGACCTCTTGCATGCTCAGATATTGTTTAAATTTTTATGACCATCTTATCTAAAAGTTTAAGTGGTTAGAGAAATATATTTTAATTACTTAGTTTCTATTATGTCACCAAAAGGAAAGAATGAAACTAATTTTACTTTTTAGAAGAAAAGAATATAATGCTTCGTAATCTTTTACTTTAGCTAGATCAAAAGATAGAAAAAGCAGGATCAGGGATATACTATCCAGTGGCAGCATACTTATGGAGCATGTTTATCACACTTTTTGGACTCAAATTGAGTCATGCCACAGAGTATCAGGGATGTTTTTGAGAGTTGGAGTTGTTGGAAAGTCGATAACACCGTCAAGAGAATTTGGAAGATGGTACCTACTACTATTTTTAGACTATTTGGAATGAATGAGTTGTCAGTTGGGTTTATATGTCCCCAATAGATTCCTCTACTGCTTTCTTGAACTTTATCAACTCACTAGATCGCAACTAGATATGTATTGGAGCTGATAAGTTCTTTTTCCTACCCTACTTTTGTAACCTTATACATCCATTTGATTCCATCAATGAAATTATTTACTTCATAAAAAAAAGATATAAAAAGGAGGATTGGTCTTAAAAGTTGAAGTGGCAAGAAGAAAGACAGGACATTATTTTCTTGTTTTTTTTCTTAGGTCTCCTTAGTTTCACTTTTCTTCTTTCTCCTAACCATCTATTTACCTCAAATTGAAAAACTTCTTTAGTTACTTACCATGGTTACTGATTATACCTTTTGGTGAAGTGATGTAGAAGACATGATTTTAAGGTGTTGGAATTGGGTGGATAGATGAAAGATAAGTCCATTCACCTTTTAGCGAGTATGATAGGAGAAATAAAGGTGGAAGTGCTTTTAGTTGTCTAGGAAAAACTTGTTTGAATTTAGTTAATCTAAAATTATAGGTTTTAGAACACTAAAGACCAACATTTCACATAGAACACAACTAGTTTTCAAATTTCCATCTTCCATGGAAACATGAGTCCCTCTTTAAATTTTCTTTAGGGCGGTTGAAGGATAGAAAAGTAGGCTTGGTCTGAAAAGCAGAATCCATACTTTCTTAAGAAGGAGAAGTGATGGATATTTTATTTTCGTTGTTGAATCTCTCTTTGATTGATTAATATCTGATACTCTAAATTCTCATTACTAATGGAATCCAAATAATCTCTTGATTGGTCGAAAGATCGTTCTGTTTGATTTATAGTTATTAGGACCTCCTAAACGGTCTACTAAATTCATGAATTTGTCCGAAAGGATAAAAATAACCAATCATTAATGGATTTACTTGTCGCGCTTAAAAATACTTGTTTAGACAAGAGCTTCTAGATACATTGTAGGCTAAAGGGATGCTAATAAATAACCAACCCCCAATGAATAGGAAAGGTAAATTAATGTTAGGTAATGACCCAATAATGAATACTGGTATAATATCAACAAATGAATCTTTTCTTGTGATTCTAGACATGCTGATCTTCACATATTTTTGTATAGTAAAAATATCACGACCCGAAACTTGGAAAGTGATGGAGTCTACAACTCACATATAGAAAAGCCTAATCTCGTCGCAGAGCGAGTAGCGGTGGGCCAGTACCTGTTACCCAGAAAGAATAAAATAAGAGAAAAAGAGATAAATCAATAAAACAGACAAAAACACACTTCCTAAAACCTAGTGTCATGGACGATGAACTACTATAAATATATATACAAAAGTTATGCCAAGTCCGAAATGAAAAACTCCAACACACAAGAAAACTAAAAGTAGCAAGGACATCTAATGCTCACTGTATCCCTGGAACAACAGAACTCTATCTGGCTCGATCGTGATCCTGCTGCTGACTCGTTCCTGGATCTGCACCGAAAGGATGCAAAAGTGTAGTGTGAGTACCAAAAATAACGGATACCCAGTACTCATAGGCCTACTGAGTGGTAATAAGAATAAACAAGGTAAAAGGTGATCAACACAATAAGAAAGGGCAATAATAAACTTGCATAATCAACTCACAGATAGTCAAACATCATACCACTTACCTGGATCCTCAGTGAAACCATAACCATGTGAACCTAAGCATAAAAAATACCAAATAAATCTCAAATGTGCACTAACAACCGCAATAATAAGAAAGTACTGCTCAACGGGTGCTACATGATACCCTAATGCCCATACGTTGTCTCCCTTAGAGACCCATGGCACTGCAGAACCATATATATATAAATCAGGTCCCATCAGAACATGAAGAACATCCACAGAAGATCTCTATGCGTATACTTACGTTCCACCCCTGGTATACCCCTCCACCCAAGCTATGCGGCACTGTGGCCATAGGTGTTGGAACGTAGGTTGGAGAGTCTGTGGAGGGAATCAATATCGCTTACAATCTTCCAAAAATGTTAAGTAATGACATAAACATTAAACAAGAATACCAAATCCCAACCCGAGTCCATAAATAAGGATAGCCGGAGAAACAGGTCAAGTCTATTTTCTCTTAGTCAACTCATATCCTCGGTTTGTCAAGTATCACACAACATAAGAAGAAGGTAATAAACATCGTATCACTACAATGACAATACATACATATCAAGTGTAAATAATCAACCTACCTAGGATCAACCTTTAGGCCACCAAACAGCAAATCCAAGGGATGGCTAGTAAGCCCTAACCACTAGTATAATCCCTAACCACTAGTATAATCCCCTCCCCAACCTCACTATGGTCCAGAGTCTATATATAGATAATACACACCAAAGTTATTACTCCTTACCCACCATACTAAGTCCAGAGTCGGCGTGAACCACACAAATGGGTCTTATGTAGTTCCAAGGTCGAGTACCGAGCTATAAGAAAGCAAGAACGACCATAGGTCAAAGTGTATCAATAATAGAGCTTTAGACTAGTACCTGTTCTGTCCAAATGCACATGCAAGTGTACGCGATCGTACA
>JBDJHY010258954.1:0-10536 GCA_039654485.1 Withania somnifera
TTTATTTACAGCTTTCTTCATAGCACCATAAATTTCGCAAAAAGTTTCGAAATTCCTACACACTATTCAACCACCCCTTCTAGTGTGGCATACTCTAAAATTCTCCAACAAGTTTGTATTCAGGGAATTGCAAATGAATCTTGGTGTCTATTCGAAGATTTTATTATGTTGTAAGTTGTTGGTGCACAACTATTTGGTGAAATCCTAATCCTTCATCGTGATCACAGGTTCTTGGTGATAATTTCAAAGGTCTTTGAGGTTTGGCATCATGATTGCATAGAAGGTGATCCAATTGCAATTGTTCGAGTGGGTTTGGGTCAGCGGGTTCCTTTTTTGTTCCATTATGATCATAATAGGTCTAATCAACCTTCTTCACAATCATGATATACCGCATTCATGAAGAAGGAAATGCTTTAGAATATTATTAATTTTATTTTTGACCTTCTTTATAATTTTAAGTTTTAGAGCTTGGGAACTCATATAAGGGAGATTTTAAAGGGGATTTTTAGGATCTAAACGTTGAATCAGCTTCAAAATCAATATTTTATTATTTTTTCAATAATTATTTCTTGATTTCATCTTCAAATCATGGTTTTTCAAAACTAAATATGGATATTTTTGTTCTAGGCTTCGAATGGTGTTTTATAGGTCGAATTTAGCTTGGATTTCGATGAGAGTTCATATTGAAATGTCTCAAGTTATGAGTAAAATAATTTTAAAATAAAATTCTATATTTTTTCTCGAGGCTTGGGTTTTACTTTTTGGATTGACTTTTTGAATTTGATTTTGAAGTATGGAAATATGGATCTCTATAATTTTGTATCCTAAGATAATTCATATTTTACCAGTTTGGTCTTCTTTGAAATTATCTGAAAGGGCAAGCCTAAGATTTGAGTGATTTGACTTTGTAAGTTGAGGCTTTCTTACAAAGTTTTGCTATGGGAGTTTCTTATAATTGGGAGTAATGTGGATTTAGGGATTTTTCGTAGGTGAAATAACAAGTATATACCCAGTAGTAGTGTCTTTTAGTGAAGAACTAAGATAAAAAATTATATGAAATGAGTTTGGTTCTTTGAAATATTATGAATTGAGGTATTTTTAATTATGATATTATAGATAATGTCTTGTTGATTATTATTATAATGCATGTGTGGGAGATTGTACTCATTATTATTGTGATTCCCATGTGGGTACTGTATTAATTTTTTATAGATATTTTTATGCATTGTTTGGATATATTACATACTTGATGATTTGTAGAGATAGTTTTTATCATGTGTAGTGACTTTGAGATACAAGATTGGAAATGATAATTTTGAAATAAATGTTTAAAATAATAAAGAACACCTAATGAAAAATATTTCTAGGAAGTTTTAATTGATTGATAAAATCTGCTGAGAAATGATTTCGAGCATTGTGATATAATTTATGGTTTGATGGAAAATAGTTCAGACCAGGTAAAAGGACATCGTGAGTCCCTCATGTTTCTTATCTAGCCATTAGTGAATAGTGTTGGTGACTAATAGGACAAATATACAATGTATTGGTTGTACATTGCATTGACTTTTGTAAGACTATTGACTTGTTGATATTAATGATAATTCTCACTTGTTGATTAAGGATTTGGTTGTTTCACTGTGGATTTTATTATTAATTAATGATGTTGGTGAATATCTTGAAATGGTTTACTAATATGATCTTGTGTTTACTAGGAATTGACATTTTATTGGTAGTTATTTTTTCCAATTTACTTGCATATATGTTGGTCTAAGTTGGATTTGTCTACATGCAGTTTCTATAGTGTTTGAAAGTTCCTTTGAGTTAGGAGTTCTTGTCATTGTCTTCTTTTAGCATACGAAGAGGATGTTGTTCGAGTATATTATTCTTGTAGTCGCTCTTCCTTTTCTGCACTTTTTTGCAGGTTAAGAGCCCGATATATCTTGAGTTTCCTTACAGTAGATTGAGTCTGTGTCTTCATTCAGGATTTCCACGAGGTAGATACTTGGTCACTTCTGAAGATTCATGGATTATTTATTTTTCTTTATTCTTCACTTTTAGTCAGGATGTGAGAATATTTTAATATACAATTAATTTTTTAGGTATTGTATATTATGCTATTAGAAGCTTGTACAGTGTGACCACTAGATTTTGGATTGATTGATGTTTGATTTTAGGGAACTTCTGTTCTCTTGCTTAAACTTTCTTATTTTCACATTTACATTTTTGTTATGTATGGGTTGGCTTACCTATATGGGGGGTTGAGATAGGTGTTATCATGGCCCCTTTTTGGTTCTAATATCAATATTGACAAAATGGTATTATTGAGTAGAAGTATTGTTATATTATTGAAATAGCCTATTCTCTTTAACTTCATGCCAATTTTCCATAATTATTTTTCTCTAAGGGTGTCCACAATGTGATTTACCCCTTTAATTCTATTGCTCCATATTGTATGGTTCTTGCAGAGTTGAGAAAGTTGAATGTTCAGCTCCAGGATCTAATAAATAAAGGCTTTGTCCATTCTAGTGTGTCACCTTGGGGTGTGTCGGTTATATTTGTAAAGAAAAAGGATGGTACTATGAGAATGTGTATTGATTATAGGTAGTTGAATAAAGTCACTATGAAAAATAAATTTCCTATGCCAAGAATTGATGACTTGTTCGATCAACTTCAGGGAGCATCAGTGTTCTTTAAATTTGATTTAAGATCTAGTTACCATAAATTGTTGATTTGGATAGAGGATATACCTAAGACAGCGTTCAGGACTCGTTATGCTCATTATGAATTTCTTGTTATGTCCTTTGGTCTGACTAATGCTCTAGCAACTTTTATGGATTTGATGCATAGGGTGCGTAAGCCCTACCTGGACTCATTTGTGATTGTTTTTATTGATAACATCTCTGTGTATTTGCAGAGTAAGTCCAATCATGAGCAACATTTGAGGTTGATTCTCCAAACACTAAGAGAACATAGTCTTGATGCCAAGTTCTCAAAACGTGAGTTTTGGTTTTAGTCCGTTGAATTTTTGGGACATGTAGTTTGCAAGGCTAGAATTAAAGGTAGCCCAGCAAAGATTCAGGTTGTACGTGATTGGTCGAGGATGACATTAGTTTCAGGGAGAGTTTTGTATATTTAGCTGGCTATTATAGGTATTTTGTTGAAGGGTTCTCACTAATTGTAGCTCCTTTGACTAAATTAACTAGGAAGGATGTTGCCTTTCAGTTGTCAGATGAGCTCAAGGACTTGTTGACTTCAGCACCAGTATTGACCTTGCTAGTGAAGGGTCGGGGATTCTTCGTGTATTGTGATGCTTCTGGCATTGGTTTGGGTTGTGTTCTGATGCAGTAGGGTCGAGTGATTGTATATGCTTGGAGGCAACTGAAGGTCCATGAGTATAATTACCACACTCATGACTTAAAATTGGCGGCGTGCTTGCGCTTAAGATTTGGAGTCATTATTTGTGTGGAGTCCAGTGTGAGATCTTTAATAACCATCGTAGCCTTCAGTATATTATGAACAGAAAGAGTTAAATTCCAGTCAAAGGAGGTGGATTGAGTTACTAAAATACTACGACATCTCTATTCTCTATCATACGGGTAAGGCAAACCTTGTGGAAAATGCCTTGACATTGAAAGCGGTCAGTATGGGTAGCCTAGCAGCCTTTTAATTTTTGAGGGGCCATTGGCAGTGGAAGTTCAGTCGTTGGCTAGTCGGTTGGTTAAAATTAATTTATCCGACCAAGGAGAATGTTAGACTATGTTGACGCCAGATCTTCATTGATAGATCAGATCCTGCAGCGGCAGTTTGAGGATAAGCATTTGGTTGCTCTTTGTAGTTAGGTATTAGCTGGAGAGGCCGGCAGGGATTTTATTGATTCAGATGGGACACTTCTTTTTTATGGTTGCATTTGTGTACCATAGGTTTGTGATTTAGCATAGTTGATCTTGCATGAGGCACGCAACTCCAGGTTTTTTATTCATCCTAGTGCAGCCAAGATGTACCGTGATTTGCGATGGCTTTATTGGTGGAGTGGGATAAAAAGGGATACTACTACTTATGTGTCTAAGTGCTTGAACTTTCAATAAGTTAAGTATAAGCATTGACAACCAGGTGGTTTGATGCAGAGACTCCCTATTTTGGCATAGAAGTGGGAGAGGGTGACTATGGACTTTGTTTCTGGGTTGCTGCGGACTAGCATAGGTTTTGATACTATTTGGGTTATTGTTGACAAGATGACCAAGTCAGCTCACTTTATTCCTACTAACTCCTCCTATAATGTTGAGCGTTTGGCTCAAATCTACATTCGTAATGTGGATAGATTGCATGTTGTTCCTATATCATCATTTCTGATAGAGGCACCCAATTAACTTTAAAGTGCTGGAAATTTGTTCAGCAAGACTGTGGTACTGAGGTTCATTTGAGTACGACTTTTCATCTGCAGACCAATAGTCAGTCCAAGGGAACTTTTCAAGTGTTAGAGGATATGTTGAGGGCTTGTGTGATAGACTTTGGTGGTTCTTGGGACTAGCATCTACCATTGGAAAAGTTTGTTTACAATAGTAGTTATCACTCTAGCATTCAGATGGCACCATCTGAGACATTGTATGGTAGGCGGTGTACGTAGTCGATTGGGTGGTTTGATGGTTTTGAGGCTAGGGTCCAGTCTTCATATTTGTTGCGTGATTCACTTGATCAAGTTCGATTGATTCAAGATAGATTGAGGGAACCACAGAGTAGGAAAAAGAGCTACATTGATTGTAGGCTTCGTGCCTTAGAGTTTGGAGTTGGTAACAGAGTGTTTTTGTGGGTATCTCCTATGCACGGTGCAATGAGATTCGATAGGCGGGGAAAACTTAGTCCCAGGTATATTAGAACATTTGAGATCTTGGAGAGAGTTGGTGATGTTGCCTATCGGTTGGCCTTACCTCTTATGGTTTCAGACGTTCATCCGGTATTCTATGTTTTGATATTTTGGTTATATATTCCCTATGAGTCTCATGCCATTCAAGAGGATTCAGTGCAGCTAGATGAGAATTTTTCCTTTGTTGAAGAGACTTTGCAAATTTTTTCTAAGGTTGTTAGAAGTTGAAGTCCATGGAGATTTCAGTAGTTAAGGTGCAGTGGAGGCACCGTCCGGTCAAATAAGCTACTTGGGAGATCGAGAGTGAGATGCAGAAGCAGTATCCACAACTGTTTGAGACATCAGGTACTTTCTCTTCCTATTAATTTCTAGATTTTACTTAACTTTTGGAGACGAATGTCAATTTAATAGTGGATGTTATAATGACCCTCGAGGTTATTTATGAGAAATATGGACAATTTGCATTTTAGAGCATTTTAGTAGTTTCCCTAAGTCATTTATCACTTGCTAGGATCATTAGTTCGGTTTCCTAGCAGATCGATTGAGAAATATCTCAAATTGCCTGTTTTATAGCCTAAAACTAAGTACTCGCTTGACTAAAGACAACTTTCCTTCAAGACGAGCACAAAATTAAATTTCAATAGTTTCGTTAGCTTCAGAATGCCAAAAAAAAGTCAGGATTGACCTTAAGTTTGCTTTTCGGAGTTTTCGTTTACAATTTGTGCTCATTTGTGGATTTTAGTCAAGTTTAAGGCCTAAGTTGGAGCTTGAATGGTATTTTGGTGTTCGCAGTGTTGGATCAAAATTCAGACACATCCATCAACTTCAAAATAGTGACTTTAGTCTATTAGAGGTATTGGTTTATTTTCCGCACTTGACATTGGATTTTCGATGTGTTGGTGGAAATTTCATGAATTTAAGCATAAGGATTGACTTGGTCAAAATTTTATCAAATAACCTCGAATTTCAATTTCAAATACACCGTTGAGTCCGAAATATTATTTTGGGTATACGTGCATAGTTTGTTTGCATAAGTTGGACTCCAAATGCATTTCGTGTGATAATTCGGAGCATTTCCTTCCTCTTGATTTTGCTGTCAAAAACCTGCAACCGGTGCAGGTGATTTATTATTCGCAATCCAAAGCTTCTTCACGCGATCACTATTTATTAATACAGTGCACTACGCAATCACCAATCCTCATCACGTGATCGCGACGAAGCCTTTTCGAATTGCTCTATGCAATCGCGATGCCCTATTTTTAGTACCCTACACGATCACGACTCTTTATGACGCGATCCCGATAAAAAAAATGCCTGGCAATTTTTATAAAATTCCTACACGACCCTCAAATCTTATATTCATCAAAATCTCTAAGTTTTAACCCATTCCTGTGCAAAAAACTTCTTTTAAACATCAATTTAAGGCTGAGAAAAATCCCCAATAGTTGTCCGTCGATTTCTGCGCAATTTGGATAAGTTTCTTCTACATTTTAATTCTTGAAATTCTTATTTTCCTCCATTAATGGCCTCAAGTGGTGATGTTAATGGACCCTTGTCATAATCTGAATATTATTTCATATTTCTTTGTTCCCTGAGTATATTTTATTGCGTAGTATCATTAATTCAACGAATTCCGACGTTTAATCCCATAAAGATTGCATCTTTGACCCCGTTGTAGTTAAATTTGTTCGGTTTATTTTGGAGCCGTTTTCATACTCGAATTGTGCTCAACTTTGGAGCATGAGTTCCTGGTAACATTGAAAACCCTGTGAAGACGTTTATTTTCAGTTCCGACGAGCTTCTCCCGTAGGCCCAATTTAGGCCCAACATTAGGCCTAGTCCGAAACTAAGCATAATTTATGTCGTTAGACTCGTATTGACATATGAAATACTTTTAAGCAAGTTTTAGAGAAATTGGAGATCATTCGATATCAGTTAGAGTAATATTTACGAGCTTGCAGTGCTTTATCGTCGGAAGACAGGTAGGCTCCGTGGGTTTATCTCTGGGCTTACAACTTTAATAATTATACTAAATAGCATCCATGGGTTGGTTAGCTAGGTTGTTATAGTAACCTTGTACCATTCCTTCATCCACTTACATGTTCAATATATATTTTGGCATCCAAATTTATATGGTGCCTGTGACTTAGGAGTGGTCTAGTGATACTTGTGTAGGTTATAGGTAGTTTTTATTACATGATCATAGATATACGCTTGCTAATGTGTTGTGCATTCATTATACGAGAGGTTGGGTCTTTGGTTCTGATAAGAGTGCATTGGGGCTGGGCCAGTATCGCCACACGATTATTGAGCCGAAGAGGCTAGAGACTAATGTTCGTAATAATAATAGATAATGATATAAAGGTATAATTTATAGTATTCTAATAATAATAATAACATAAGTAATAACCTTTCAAATTTTTTAGACTCGGCATTGTATCGAGCACCCGGCAATACTATTTTTACTTGTATTAGCCTAGGCTTTACATCCTTGCACTGAGAATTATTATTTGACTAATTTATATTGGCACTTGAGACCGACTCCATTCGACAGTGAGACAATCGTTGGCACTTGAGTCCATCATCGTACGACAGTGAGTATTGCTTTTTGACACTTACCACACTTGTTGGTTATGGAGACATTGATGATACCTGTTCATTAAGGATATTGGTGATACTTGTTGAGTACATCTTGATGATATTATTGATATGAATCATAGGATGCCGGACTATGAGACCCTTGAGGCTCTGTGATTTAGGATGTGAGGTTATGATGACGTTAGAAATCGTATGTGGTGAAATACCTCCATGGACCCTGCCTACGGGCTGCGGCGACATGGAGGGGGGTATAAGACAGAGGAGAGATATATTAGGAATATTTAGGGTAGCTTTCCATGGATTTTTCCTGCTGGACCTATGGGCCAAAGGAGAAATGTACGCAGGACTAGTTACTTCATGGTGTGTATTTACTTTTTTGCACTTGTTTTCTTCAGTGTACCCCTAGTAGTATGTGGATGCCTACGGGTGAGCATGTTTTTTGTGTGCATTGAGCTTCTTTCTGGGGGACTTAAAAGTATTTATATGTATTACTTAAGTATTATTATTACTGCTTAGTTGTTCTTATTGGTTACTTGATATTTCGTATTATGTGGGATATTATGTGTTATATTATTATTCATTCTTTCATCCTTGAGGCTACCGGTATACCGTCCATGTTCTTTTCCTATCTTCTTTTGACTCCTGATTATTGTTGTTATTATTCATATATAATGTTGCACGATTCCAGGTACATTTTCCGTCATTGCCTGAAATTTTGTTATGTGATTAGCTAGCGATCCATGTTCCATTTGTTACTTAATTTCTATCTGAGTAGCTAGCTTCCATTATGTACTATTTACTTTAGTGACCCTATTTATTGTCTTTCGTTATTTACTATTTTTATTATTATTATATACCTAGTGGGCCCTCGAAGCCTACTGGGTATGAGTTGCTTCGACTACTTTTACTCATACTATACTTGTCCATGTGCAGATCTGAGTACAGGTGCTCGACCTTGATTATAGATTTCTGTTCATGCAGACACTATTGACTTTTCAGAAATTCAGGGTGAGCTTGGCGTCTAGCTTTTCCTGCTTCTCTTCAGCATTGGCTTTGACCTCCATGTGTTTTCGGAGATCCATTTGTATTAGACAGTTGATTCCTTTTTCTTTACTTAGAGGTTTTGTACTACACTAATACTAGTTTTAGGCATTGTTGATTCTCCATATTTCCGCTTCCTTTTTATATCATTTATTATACTTGTGCTTTCCGTTTTTGAATTAGTAGTCCGCCTCTTCAGTCTCGGACTACAGGGTTGGTTCTCCTACTGATGGTATAGTAGGTGCCATCATGATCTAAGAAATCTGGTCATGACAGTTACAATAATTGTTATCTATTTATCTCTCTCTCGCCACGAGGATGGTCTTTGTACTAATATATGACAATGATCTCTTGATTAATGAGGATGATGTTGAAGGTACTTTGTAGCTTAAGGGTATGTTACAATCTTCATTTCAAATGACGGACTTCGGGCATGCATCCAGTTTTCTTGGTCTAGAAATCTCTCGTAATGTTGGTGGATACTTTCTCTTCCAATAAACGTATATCAAAGAAATTTTGGAAACGGATCCCCTTAACTAATATGATAACTATTGATACACCCATGGAGCAGAACATTAATTATTCTGAGACTGACGGGGAACCTCTCTCGGACCCGAGGCTTTATCGATGCGTTGTTGAAAATATGGTCTACTTAATTTTCACTAACCCTGGCATTACTCATGCAGTTCATAGTCTTAGTTAGTTTGTGTCTAATTCTCGATGCCTTCATGTTATGGTTCTTCATCGACTTCCTGTTTTGTTCGATCGACCTTAAAGGTGGCTTGCACTACATTTTTGACTCACCTACTCTCTAGCGTGCCTTCTCAGATGCTGATTATGGTAGGTGCCTGGGCACTTGCCGTTTGGCCACTGATTGTTGTATGTTTCTTCTAAACTCCTTGCTATCTTGGAAGTCAAAGAAGAAAGAAAGTGTCCAACCAAAGAAGAATATGATACCATGCTGACTACTTACGTAAAATGGTTTGGTTGTGTTGGCAAATTTTGGCATTCACTTTTCTCTCCCACACCCGTGTAATGTAACAATGAAAGTGTTATAAAGATTGCCAACAATCTCGTTTCTCATGACCAAATTAAACATATCCAAGATTGACGGTCACTTAGTTCGAGAAACATGTAACGACCGTCTTATTTCTTATCCTCATGTTTTTTTCTAGAGACCAACTGGCGGATATTTTTCATCAAGTCTCAAATGAAGAAAGACTATGAGTTCCATTGGCAAACTGCTGGTTGACCACCACTAATTTGAAGGGGGAGGGGGGAGGAGAGGAGAGTTTGTTAATCACCATCAGTTACAATATATACCTACTATATATAAATTTATTTATCTTTCATATATTAGAAGGTAGATTGCATATTATATCCTATAATCTGCATATTATTATCCTATAATCTTCTTTAATTGTTTTTATCATGTATAGTTCTTATCATGTATAGCATTTGCTATGTATAGTTTTTCTTGTAACTTATAAGGAGAGGCCCTCGTTCATTCTAAGATTTAGAAAATCAAGGTTTTCCCCCTGCTCATAAGTGTAATATAATGAAATTCATACAAACTACTAGATTACAAGGCTTCGTAGATTCACATGTAAATAGATTCGGACAGATGTAAAGCTTAATTTTATAACCAATTGTGCTTAATTAGTTGGAGACTAACCAATTTTTGCAGTATTAATGAACTAGTAAACTGATGGAATGATAAATTTTAGTTCTATATTGAACTCGGATAAGCTGAGCTATTCTAATGCACGAGTTGTTTGTGAGCTTTTTCAGCAATGAATTATGTACGTATTGTAGCCAAATAACCAAAAAAAAAATGAATGATACAAAATCTAGGGAGAAGAGCTATCCTTTTGATATACATATCTAATTTCGTTGGTATTAATTGACATTTCTTTAGATTTTTATTCGACTGTGTGATCAATGTTTCTACAAGAAAAGAAAATAATGTTCTCTGTTTGTTGTACTTGGTAATTGTAACTTGACACTCACCTTAATGAAATAACTTTTTAAGCGAT
>JBDJHY010258982.1:0-10535 GCA_039654485.1 Withania somnifera
GCTGCTGGAAGGGTCAAAATTACTATCTGATACTGCGAACATCAAATTACCACTCAAGTTCCACTTTAGGCCATAAACTAACTAAAATCCACAATTTTGCACTACTTTCAAACGAAACCTCCAAAACACAAACTTAAGGTCAATCTTGATTTTGTTTGGTATTTTGGAGCTAACGGAACTGTCAGAATTTAATTCTGAGATCTTTTTGAAGGAAAGCTGACTTTGGTCAATGAGTACATAGTTTTAGGCTCTAAAATAGGGAATTTGCGATATTTGTCGACTGAATCGCTAGGGATCCAAACTGTCGGTCCCAACAACTCATAAATGACTTGGGGTAGCTACCAAAATGCTCTAAAATGCATAACGTCACGTATTTATCATAAATGACCATGAGGGTCATTAATAGGGCTATTTAAAATGTATTCAGTACATAGGGATTATGTGTATATGAAGGAATAAAAGTACATTCCAGGCAGATTACAACTGTAGTATAGTTTAACCCATGGACCCCACAAACCTAGGGTTGAGGTGTAGCCCTTAATGATCAACATGTCACAATACTAAATGTAGAAGATATAGAATAACATACCACAAACTTAAAAAGCAGTTGATTACAGGAGGTTAACCAAAGAATCTCAATACTTGTGTTCTTCAATGATTATGGGTGTTAAACCCTAACTCACAAGTCTCAAAATAATACACAAAAAGTAATTAGTTAGAACTCCCCAAAAAAATTAAACTAAGTATCCTATTTTTTAAAGTGTGGGAACAAGTGAAATAATCAGCAATTTGGGCTAGGCTTTTGTCAGTTCAGGCGATGAAACAGGCGAACCATTTAGTGACAGACAAAACCATCTGTTTTTCCATCTGTCACCCTCTTCAGACCAGTGAACTTTTAATTAGGCGATGCCAACTTGGGTGAGCCTCCTGTTCTTGGTCTCTTATCTAGTGAAATTTTGAATAGGTGGTTCCATAGTGGGTGAACTGTCTCCCATCAGATAAAATGTCTTTTAGGCCACCTATTCTTGGCTTCTTATCCCGTGAACTTTTGAATGGGCAAAACACCCTTGGATAAGCCGTCTGTCCACATCTATTAGTCTATGGAACTGTCTGGCCTGCTTTATTTTCTAAAAATGTTCCTTTTTTGTATAAGTGTTGCATACTCTCACTCATTGCCTTAAACCTGCAAATACTTGACAAAAACATTAAAACATGTTGCCATTACTCAAGAACGCGCTCCCTTTTAGGGGTTTTAAGTGCACAGTGTGACGTAAAATACCGTCACATTAGGAATGCAAAGATGATATTTATAGGGTATGTCCCATCATGAATACACAAAATTAGTGATTATAGTGACAATTGATAAAATTCCTATAGAGTTAGCTTCAGGGAAGCCACTAAGAGAATATAGCGATCATCTTGAATATCGTTTTGGTAAACATATGGGCAATTTCATTATGTGGATAGCAACTTCTTTATTGGACCTTGAGGTTGGTTAAGTTTAGGGATAAAAATAAGTAATGTTCTTAAGGACATAAAATATAGCATCGAGTGGCTTAATCTAGCATGCTTCTATTATTTGTAGAGCCTTTGTACCCCTAATAAAGCTTTAACATAAGAACAAAATCCAATTGTACTTGAACTCTATTTGTTATATGTACCTTCTATGAGAAGTATAGAATATTAATAATAAGGCATAGTTTTTGAATGAGGGAGAATGTTTATTCAGGACGGTTGCTAAGTTTAAGGATTATTAATCATATCACTTAGGTCAAAAGGTATTCCTATTCTTACTTCGTGGCCAATGAATTCATGTTTCAATTCATGTAGATTCATATTGAACAAGACCTATATCCAGGCTAAGTTCATGTCATAAAGTAAGTTCTTCATGCTTATGTTGGTTTCTTGCACTCGTGACTTGTGCTTTTGAAATTCGTAGTAGTTGATTTTCAAATCTTTATTGTTGGTAAGGTTATATCCATATTAAGGAATATAGTTCAAAATAGTCAAAAGAAACAAGTTCATTTCAACTCATATATGTTACTTCTAGTTGAGACCTTTATTAAAGATAATGAACCTTCTCCTATATAAAATTCTTAGGAACTTCTACGTTTAAGATTATCACTACATAGTCCCATGAATATGTTTGTGCCATGCATGCTCATATCTAGTCCCAACTCATAGTATAAATTAAGTAAGGTTTATGTAATCAAGGCAAGGCTTTGATACATAAGTCGAGAATAATTCCATGTATATTCTTATTCTATCGCTAACCATCATTCGAGGAAAAAGGAATCCAAGGGGGGAAATATTATAATAGCCTGAACTTTTGAACTAAAATCTTAACCGTTATACTTATATGGTTATAAATAAAGACAATTATTTGTTACTTAAGCCTAGGTTTAAAAGTCTTTCCCCAAGTGTATGAAGAGTTTTGAATGTGAATTAAGGTCTTAAGGAACCCTAAACACAAAGTTAAACTCCAAGCTTCTTTACTATCTTAGTCTTCAGAGAAGTTCAAATCATAGGTCAACTTCAAGTAATCATAACACCTAAAATATAAGGATTTTTGTGGCCCATAACTGATAAAATTAAATATTCTTAAGTCCCCTTTCAATGCGATAAACCATTCGTCAATATGAGGTTGAAGTAAAAGTTTATGGCTTTTTTATCGAAGACTATCTGAATTGTACGAAATGATGACCCATCAGGAGGGGTCTACCATTTTTAATAAGTTAACCCATATTTATGACCCAAAGCAACGTAGGGGTATGATGCTACATCAGGGGCACGATTCTCTACGTCGAGGGTATCAGGGGAGCATTTTTCAATATTTATGAAGGGGAATTAAGGGGTAGTTTGGTTATTTCATTATCCATGGTTACACACACATTTTAATATATACCCAAAAGGGTTTAATTTCAAGAAAATACATGCATCAAAATCCTCTCTCATGATTCCCTCTTCTTTCTCCCAAAAGCTTAAGAACCCTAAAGCTCTCAAGTCTCCCATTCAAGTTTTAAGAGATGACTTCAACCCAAGGTTTTCCTCCATGTTCCTCCACTCTAATAAATCATAAAAGGACTCATTTTTCAAGTTCTATACCCAAGGTATCCCTATATTTCTCAAAAAAATAAGAAAACCTAGGGTTCAATTAATAAGGTTCTTCTATAAACTTTCTTATTAAGTTCTTCGTCAAAAAGGTATAAAAAGCAATTATTTTTAAACTATACAATCAAAATTATGATTTTTGTAGACCTTTATGATTACGTATTATGAGTAATGAAATTGAAATTGAAGAACATATTTTAAATTAATGAGAGAGGTATGAGGTCTTGATGAACACCCTTCTTGAAATTGTTTTTACCTACTTGGTGAATAGAATTGTAAAAGTACTAATAGATTTAATTCTTTTATTTTTTTCTTATAATAAATACTTGATATATTGGTTGGGTGTAATATCATTCTAATTGATGAACTATATGATATATTGTACATTTAATAATGTAAAAGCGAGTTGATTCCTATTGATTTATCTTACGTAAAACTTGCAAAAATTGAGACTCCAACTTGTGTGAATATTTTTAATAAATGAATAATGGGATTTTTAAAAGTTACATTATGGATGATTTTTACATGAAAGGGATTGAAGAACGATTATGACAAACCTTATGGTTTTATGAAGTACGAAATAGGTGTCTTGCAAGTCATGGTATGATACCAATATGATCTATGCCCTTAATAGAAAATAAAGGTTTTTGAGAGATTTTTGATGATTTGAAATGCTAAAATATGGGCTTAAATACAATTAGATGGTAAACTGAGAAGGAGGGAGTCTAAATGACTCAACACCTAACACTTGTATTTTGCCAACAAGGATAGTTCGATCCTTTGTGTTCTTTGGGATAATATGCTAGCATTATTGTTAATATCAGTCTATGAAGAAAACATGGACTGGGGTCCCTGGTCGGGTGCAGATGGAACTCCAAATAGCTCTTTGTGTGTAATGGAGGTCGGTGATGACATCTAGTTTAGAAATAAATAATAGAAGTTTTTTTTTTAAAACCTTGGATTCAATATTTATATATTCTTATTATTCTCTATTTGATTGATAATTTTATATGAAGCATATATTATCCTTTTATCTTTTTTGATGTACCAATACATTCCATGTATTTACCGTCCTGGGGTACTATGTTGTCTCATATTGTAGGATCGGAGATATATCCTCATGGTACTGTGCAACATTAGGTTCGTTTAGGACAATTACTTCATCTTGGGTAACCTCTCCATTCTTCGAAAGGAATATTTGTTTTATATTCCATTATCTCTTTATTTTATGGAAGTCGGGGCCTTGTCTCATCTTATACATTTATTTACGGTTTAGAGGATCATAGGCAGATGTTATGGTTGAATAGAGGATTTTAGAATTGTTTTTTTTAAGCATTATTGTCTCTTTAATAATTTTCTTAGAAATCATGATATAATCATGAAATTACAGGTTGTTAACACAGTATTATTTATAGCTCACAATTTCTGGGGTTCAGCTTTTATATTGCCTCAGAGTGTAGTTTAGACTGTTTAGGCTAAGTGTAGAAACTTTCTATGGGGAAGGAATTATAGGAAAAGGAGGGTTGCTTTGGTGAATTAGTTACAAGTATGTTGATCTAAATATTAAGGAGCAATTTGAGTTCGATGGGTAAATAGTTTATATATGAAGGGTGATACTATCATTTGGAATGATAAAGTACCAAAAGATTACAACTTGTACAGAAAACAATTTAATAAAGCCAAGTTAGGCATGGTGGAATTGTATAGCCAGGGGAAATATGTCCTTATTAGTTCAGGTGCTTATTCTATTTTGAATAGTTATGGGCACCTTCTAGGTACAAGAGAGGTATGGCGAGGTGTTGAGATACAATGGAGCAGAATTCTTTTGCCTAAACATAGATTTATCTTGTGGATAGCCATGCAAGGTAAACTCCTTACTAAAGAAAGAATGCTAAGAATTTATATCAATTATAAGAATGTTATGTGTGTAATACGTGAACAAATGCAAGTAGAGAGTGCTAGCCATATTTTTTCTGAGTGTTGTGTTGCTAAAGAACTGTGACTGGGGATCTCTAACTAGTTGGACTTGGGTATTGTGCTAAGAGATGTGCTAGGTATAGTCCTTCAGATAAAAAGGAATGATTGGAGTAGATTCAATAAGGAGATAATGATTGTCGGATATGGGGAAACCATTTATAATATTTGGCTATATAGGAATGGTAGCATCTTCAAGCAATAGGCTATACAAGTAGGCTTTATCATCCAACAGATATTTGCATCAGTAAGGAAGAGGATTAGTAGGTATAGACATAGTAAGTTGGCAAGAAAATGTAGGCAGTTTATGGATAGGATCATGTAATTGGAGATCTTTTTGTGTCTTGAGGTATTCAAGTGCTCTTTAGGTGTACTTAATTTTTTTTTTATTAGTGATATTTTACATTTTTATCACAAAAAATGTATCATATAAGTGTTTTCTCACGCAAACTTTAATAGAATATGCATATTAAATTCTAAGAGGGTTCTCGGGCCTTAATTAATTTGTGTTCCTATTACGTCCAGGTCCAGGTCCTGGATTGTGACAAACTTGATATCAGAGCATAGAGTTTAAGTTTCCTATAAAGTGTATGAAGATGTGTCTAGTATAGTCTTGCTTATGGGTGTGTTGTACACCACACTTGTAATCAGGAGGCTACAAGACCTTTAAAAAAATTCCCTTCACTCTCTAATTCATGCGATAGAGCAGTCTATTAAGAAACTTATGTAGATTCGTGCATTGATTAAATTCCTCTAACGCTCCTTGTCGGGAGTGTTGTGCGAGCATTTTTCAACATTTTTAAAGGGAATTAAGGGGTAGTTTTGATTAATTTTCATAAAATACATTAATCAAACTCCTCTCTCAAGATTCCCTCTTCCTTCTGCCAAAAACACAAGAACCCTAAAGCTCTTAAGTCCCCTATTCAAGTTCTAAGAGACGATTTCGACCAAAGATTTTCCTCTATGTTCCTCCACTCTAAAAACTCCATAAAAGGACTTCTTTTCAAGGTCTATCCCCAAGGTATGAGTTGTATCTTTTTCTAAAATTGAAGAAAACCTAAGTTCGAGACTTGATATCTCCCATAAGCTTTCTTGCTAAGTTCTTCGAGTAAAAGGTATGTAGCACAATTCTTTTCAAACTATACTATCAAAATTATGAACTTTGTAGCCATTATGTATCATTACTTATTATGAGTATTGAAATTGAAATGCATATATTGAATTAATAAGAGAGGTATGAGATATTGATGAACACCCTTCTTGAAATTGTTTTCACCTGCTTGGTGGATCGATTTGTAAGAATACTAGTAGATTTCATTCTTTTTTCATTCTTATAACTAAATATTTGATATATTGGTTGGGTTTAATATCATTGCTAATTGATAAACTATACGATATATTATACTTTCAATAATAGGAAAATGAGTTTTTCCTATTGATTAATCTTACATGTACTTGAGAAAATTGAGACTCCAATTGTGTAAATGTTTTTCATAAATTCATGATAGGAATTGTAAAAGTTATGTTACTGACAATTTTTTACATAAAAGGTCTTAAATAATGAATGACAAACCTTATGATTTTGTGAAGTATGAAATAGGTGGCTTAAAAGTCTTGGTTTGACAATATCAATATGATGTATGCCTTTAACGGAAAAGAAATATTTTTTTAAAGATTTGTGATGATTTGAAAATTCTAAAATATGGGTTAAAGAGAATTAGACGGTAAACCAAGAAGTGGGAGTTTAAATGGCTCGACACTCGAAATTTGTGTTTAGCCGACAAGGATAGTGTGATCCTTAATTCGATGACTTGATGATGTATCCCTCTAGGATAATATTCTAGAATTAATGTTAATCTCATTCCATGCGGCGAACATGGATTGGAGCTCCTTGGACGGTGCAGATCAAATTCCATATAACTCGTGGTGTATAACGAATGTTGGTGATGCCAACATAAGTTTATGTTTTAAACCTTGGATTCAAATTTATATATTCTTATTATCCTTAAGTTCTATTTGATGGATATTCTTATATGAAGCATATCTTATCAGTTATTTTGTTCTACATACTAATACATTCCATGTATTTTCCGTATTCGAGTGCTATATTGTCTCATAATGTAGGACCGGAGACATATTCTCATGGTACTATGCAACATTAGGGTCGTTCAAGATAACTACTTAATCTTGGGTGAGCCCTCCATTCTCTGAAAGTCATATTTTTTTTTTTATATTTCATTATTTTATGTATGGTATCGTTGGGGACTTATCTTGGTTTAGACAATTATTTATAGTCTAGAGGTTTCATAGGAGGATGTTATAGTTGAGTAGAGAATTTTAGTATTGTTCTTTATTTTCTCTAAAGCATTATTAATTCGATTTCTTATCACTTATTTGAGGTAGGTTACAGCCTAAATGATAGGTTAGATTCCTATTAGTACTTGTAGACCTTAAATGACGAATTGTATCTTTTTGTTATGCTTGGTTGTGGTTGTAATTTTCACATGCATTAACTTATTATGATGGTCCTTGTAATAATATTAATAATGATAACAACTGTCTTGATATTGAAAATGTTTCTAAGAGGCTTTAGAACAAATAGGCTCTTGATATACCTCAAAAGAAGTTGAATAATGAAAGATCAAATACTTATAAAAGCCAAAATATTATGATGTAGCAATGTCCAGAGAAGGAATAACTGCATACATTGTGATGTGAAAATTTGTGCTAGACTAATAAAAGTTATTCTGGTTAGCAGTATGGGGTCGAATGCCAATCTTGAATTATATCTGAACTGTAATCCTCTGCGTGTAATGACTAAATGGGCAAATTAATACCCGCTATCATGTGTGTATAAAGTAATAACAATAATAAGGGAAAATAATAAAAAGTGATCTAACATTATAACTAACCTTCCAAGACGGTGTGGATGCTTGAATTTTCCTATTGATCTTTGTATGTTCTCATTCATATTGCGTTGATAATTATTGAAATTGAAAATGTGGCTTATCTGAATTTGGTGAAGTTACGTATTTATTTGCAAAGTGTTGTGGACTGAGTTACTTGTCATTGTTTAAGTGTATACTTATTCCTAATTAGAGTTAGCCATATCTACCTGTGTACATTGTTTCTATGTACTCATACTACCTACATTCATCTTTTATTGAGTGAAGCCAGTATGTTAAAGGCTTTAGCTCAACCTTATCTCTAGCCAGTACAGTCGCATTCTGATCCAAGGATGAGCTTTATGCATTCAGCCTTTCGTGGATCCTTCCAAAACTTCCTGCCTTTATTTCGTACTATGAATATTTTTTATTACTTTATGGATATTCTTAGACTATGACTTTGTAGATTTTTTGTTGTGGGCGATATTTAGATTTTGGGCAAGTATTTGGGCTTGGTTGCTTATTCTTTTCTTAGAGTTGACCTATTACACTTGAGATTCTATTATTTATTACCCTATTTTTAATTATTTTAGTTGATTTGTTAGCGTGGTTTGGGTTCAATGGTTTGACCATCTGGGGGGTCAATGGGTGTCATTCACCCCTAGTTTGGGTCTTGAAAATTCAGTGAGGTTATATATTTCCAAAACTAACTTGGTGCACATGAATTCAATGAACTACTAATTCAGGATGTAAGTTTAATGGATTGAAAAGTAAATTACCAATATAGTGTATTCAACAATTGATTGGGTTTCTGTTAATTGAGAATGGTAGGATACTATGCCAAGATTTAAGGCATACTCTTTTCCAGAGGGTGTTAGTGATCATCGTCCAGTGTTAGTGAACTTTGTATAAATAGTCCAAAGAAAGATCCTACCTTCAAATACTATAATATGTGGAGTCAGAGCCCTGAGTTTCTACAAATAGTTGGAAGGGTTTTGAAAAGTCAAATTGTAGGCTACAAAATATACCAGGTACTGAGGAAACTAAATATGGACCTAAGGGAGATATATAAGAAGAGATATATTAATATTTTACAGTGGAAGAAGATAGAAACAATATAAACTAGACACCAGTGGCCACCGAATCCTTTAATACAAACTACATAGGTTGAAGTGAGAGAAAAATTTCAGAAATCTTCATCGATGGTTGAATCATTTCTCATTTAAAGGATAAAATACACAGAGATGAAATTAGGAAATAAGATCAATAAGTACTTGCTCTCAGTGATAAAGAAAAGGAAGCTACTTTAATCTATTACTCATGTAAAAATGGTAATGGTATTGAACAGATTTATCCTAGAATTGATGTTCTTATTAATCACTATAAGAGGATGTTGGGAGAAACAAGAGGAACCAAAAGTAGAGTTAGATATGAGTTCTTACAAGATGGGATAATCTTAACTATGGAACAACAATGTGAGTTGATGAAAGGATATACATATATAGAAGTGAAAAAGGCATTATTATCATAAGCATTCATAAAAATCTTGGACCTGATAGATTTGGAGCTTTTTTTTACGGATGCATGGAGTGTTTTGGGTGAGTATATCACTAGTACTATATTAAAGTTCACAAGGAATGCCAAAATGTTGAAGCATCTTGATACAACTATGATCACCCCTATTCCAAAGGTTGATAGCCCAAAGGATACAGGCTTGCATAGACCAATCTCACTTTGTAATGTTCTTACAAATGTATAACTAAGTTATTATGTCAAAGATCATCTAAGATTCTTCCTAATATCGTAAGTAGTACACAATAAGATTTTGTGCAGGATAGAGGCTTAATTGAATGTACTCATATGCCAAGACCTATTAAGATGCTATGAGAGATAGACTACTCCTAGGTACTTGCTGAAAGTGGACTTAAAGAAGGTTTTGATATCCTTCAGTGGGAGTTTATTGATGTGATGCTAAAGGGACATGGGTTTCTAGATAAGTTCAGGCAGCTAGTAATGAATTGTGTTACTATTATAAGCTTCTCAATTAAAGTAAATGGTGAGGCATGTGGATATTTCCATAGGAAGTGGGGGTTGAGACAAAGGGATACAATTTTTCCTTTACCCTTTGTATTTGTGATGGATTACTTATCAAGGGTATTAAGTAAGATAGGGTAAATACCACACTTCATATATCATCCTATGTGAAAGGCTTAGAAGCTAACTCATTTAACCTTTGCTGATGATCTTCTATAAATGTACTAAAGCATAAGTTAGGAGAATTATGGAAGTTATTAACCATTTCTAAAGTTTTCCAAGTTAGGAAGCAAATTCAGAAAAATAAATATTTTTGTTGCAGGGGTTAATGATGAAGTAAAACAAAGAATTCTAGACATCATAGGGTTCAGATCTGAAGTTTTCCCAATGAAGTATCTTAGACTTACCTTATCTCCTAAGAAGTGGAGTAAACTTGATTGTCACTAATGAAATATGAAGATCTGTTAATAAATTATACTAGTTAATAGTATATTAGGACTCATGGTTTTAGTCCTATTAGAACTCATGGTT
>JBDJHY010259011.1:0-10535 GCA_039654485.1 Withania somnifera
CCATGAACGTCAAGGAGGAAATAATACTCGAAGTCTGGAACAAACATCAACATTACATCTGACACAATTCTCCTCAACACATCAATGCCCTTCTCCACTGTACTATATGTCCAATGAACCTGTATGACAAATATTTCTCTCAGGCTGTCTCCAAAACCACTAACCAGTCACTAAACACGCTGACTTATGATAAATACAAGCAATGAATTTAGGAGGTATGGCAACGAACGAAGGGGATGTGTCCACAAACTTTGAAAGTGGTTATAACCTTCAAGCGACTCCACTAATTTGTCACAACCGTAACTGAGCCGCAAATACACAAGTCCATAGTACTAAACTCAAGATGGAAAGCACTCAATCTGTGTGGCTCCCAATTCTATCCTATCTAAGTTAAAGTCTAAGAAGACAAGACTGCCTCTCTATAACATCTCAAATCGATCGGATGTCTGGGATTAATTCTTAATACTGCAGTATCCACAAATATGTGAAATATAATACATATGATACATAGCCTTGAATGGTACGATATGAATGTTAGGATAATGGATATCATTTGGAAAACTCTGGCCAGGCTAAATACTGAGCCCCGCTACCCGCGAACTCAAAATACAAATTTGAAATCGCTCTTGCAATACTTTGATGGTCGACTCTAACTAATTGTTTGTCTGTGGACGAAAAGCCACAGTCTATTTGCCACTGTACCAATCTCACGCTACACTCAAAATTGGGAAATAAACTATACACCCCTTTCTTCTGTGATAGAAATCGGCACCACAGAGAAACGAAGAATCTCCCAGATAACCAAGGCAATCAGCCCCTCAGTATCACAACAATATGAATTCGGCATTAGAGGAGCGGATTTTTCTAGTTGGTCCAGAATGATCCATATAAAATTATAACTCCTATAAGTATAAGAGGGTTCAGGAATAAAATAAATGATAGTATTCGCCTTCTCTCACTCAGAAATAGGGAGTCTTTGCAAGACACCATATGAACTGTAGTGCTCAAACCTCATCTACTAGTAGCTTGAGCATCCGAATATAAAATATTGAATGAAATCATATAAATTTTAAGATTGAAACTATCTTTATATTAAACTATTGCAAGGATAAATTCCAATCTCAACTACAACCACTATGCGGTGTGATAAGCCTATGATGTATCCTGAGATGTCCGAATAATCCGCTCACACTGGCTATTAGTCTGTGGGTGAAAGTATCAGTGCCTACCGTCCTCATCAAATCACGATGTTAATCGGGTATCATTATTTGAAATGTCTAGAACTGGGACCTAATAAATGAAGAAGACTACCCAAATAGAAAGTAACAAGATTTGTACACATCTCCACTATGTCAAACTGTATGGAATATATAGTATAATGGGCCTCGCAATAATGGCTAAATTAAATTATCAAATATGGAGTTGTAAGTATCAGTGCATGACCATATCGTGCCATTAGAAACTGAATAGAACCTATAAATGGTGGCTGGCCATGCCTACAAAGCCAACCCTACTCTCGGTCTGTAACTAAATCGACGGTGAATATGAAAACCTCAATCATCTAAGTAAACCTAGAATAAACTCCAAATTGTCTGAAGTGCAAGGAGAACAATCACCCCAATGTAACATGTCATCACATAATCCGAACACTAAATGTTCAAAGCTAACAATCATCGCTGACTAAGAACGGAGAAATCTCCAACTACTCATCAAACTTACTAATATATATAGCGCACTCTCATATAAAGAACTATGACCGAAAATGATTCGCACAGCTGGCATATGAAAATATATGGGATACAACAACCTCGATCTGTATTATCTACCAGAACTGTTACACATCTGTTGTATTAAAAATCATCTACAAGAAACCATAACCTAGAGAACCCAAAGGATAATAACCGACCCCAATAACCCTAACATGGCAAAGGGTAAGGATAAATTTGGAAATCACTCATGAACAGCCAAAACAAAAAGAACAAGAGAGTCTCTTACTCACAAAAACCTATCACCCCTGGTCTTCTAGAATCAACCAATGCGAGTCACAAGTAGCGCGATTCACTACCTAAACCTACCAAATGACTCAAATTCAGACAAAATTTCTATAGGATGTCAAGGAATTTTCCCAGCAAGCACGAAGAACTCCTAATCTGCAATACTAGAAAACACCCCCAAGTGACTACTTCCTGGCCCAAACAAAAGTCAGGCCTCGATCAGTACAACCCTAAAAACCCTATCAATCTATCAAGATAGACGATTCATGGCCAAGGTATAAACATACTAAAAAATTCTCAAATCTAGGGGGAGCAAGGTAATCTTCCCGTGCCTGACAACTTTCTAAGGTCTCGTACCACCAAAAGCCTAACTCATCCATCTCACAAAATATACAGGCTAAACTAGCTGACCAATTCAAGCCCCTCACTAGGGTACACCACTAAAAGGTTTCCTTCTCATGCACGAGAACAAAAGGACCCTACAAACACCAGCCACTACTCAGGGTAAGAAAACATGAAGGTAGTCAAAATCTTATTTGGGGTAAAACAAGGTCAACTTACCAACAAAATTCAACCCCTGAATCATAGGAAAATCGCCTAACAAAACTCCATAGGTGCAAAATCCATTCTACCCATGGAAATCACAGCCAAGGTGCCACCCAAAACCACGTAACCTAGAGCTACAATATAAAGGCTGCAACTAGACCTAAACCCAATCTATAAAACCCTAGTAGCACAAACAAAGGCACTAACACACATAAATAACACCAAATAGAATAAATCAAATTCATCGCTCAATTCAGCACAAGCCAACCAATTAGGGATCAAAATAAATCTATACCATAATCAGAGTTTGAAGGTATCTCTCATAGAACATCCTACCCAATTCCATGAACTGAAGAATGAGAAATTGTTGGTAAAGTATGTCGGCCATCCTAACTTACGCACCCACAACTGAGGCACTCCTACGAATAACCAAGAACCTTACAGGCAAAATATGAACTACCAAAACTATGATGTACCCCAACTAACTACTGCTGCGAGGTTTCCACTAATATTGATTGAATATCCCTAAGCCGAGGGCACTCTTTAGAATAATTTTCCATATCCCTAAACTAATAGTAAAACCGACCCCTTCCCCAATTCTAACCACTACTTGTGCCCCTCAGGCTAGTCCAGTATTGAATCAGCAATGGTTGAGACTCAGTAGAAATACCCTGACAGCATTAGTCCCTCTAAATCCCCTGGTCCCCATCAGTATGTTGAGGTAGAATCTGAATGGATTGACTGAACTATCCTAACTGAATCTACTGTGACGACCCTTGTCTATCATTCAATCTACTCCTAGACAAGACATCACTAACCACATCCTGAAAATACAAAGGTAAGGCTGACCCAACTGGACCCAGATTTTGGCTATTCAACCCAAGATGTTGTGACAACAGGGCCTCGAGAAAGGGAAAATCTATGACCCTATGTCCCAACTCTACATATAGAAAGCAACCTATATTGCTCCTCCCCTTACTAACCCTAGAAGAAGTGCCACAAACCACCACCTGCTAATGGGACCTATGATTGTTAATCTCATAGGTCTCATTAAAGTCTCTTTCCATTGCTGATAGCTTCTTAAAAAGTCTATCCATAAGTATACCCTGATACTACCAACTGCTTTATCACCAAATAGGGTGGCAAAACCAAGCCTCCGAAGAAACCCAACACTCTATTATACCTGGTAGGATAAAAAAAATGGTAGCATCCCTGACCCTCTCACTAAACATGGCTGCATAATCCCAAAGAGTCAAGGATCCCTAATGAAATCTAACCAACTCATCTACAAAAGGCATTTCCCAAGAAGCATCACTAAGTACTTATCTATGAATTATGGGACCCTGAAGGACTGACACACTAGCCATTCCAGTAGGAGTCTGAATAGCTCCTAATCCATGTATCTGGTTATATTATACCTAATTATAGATCTCTAAGAACATGTACGGGAACCCCGCTAGGACCCCCCAAGGTTCTATTCCTAGTCATATGTAAGGAGTAGATCCAGATAAGACAATAAGGAACCTACTAACAATCCAATGCAAGTATGGGGTCAAGAAGTGATATTCTTTCCTAAAGAATTCCAAGTAGCCTCCTAATGATGGGATATGGACTTCTATATACCAATCCACGGGCCTCTAACAAATTCTTGCTCCTAGAGCCAGAGACACCACATAGAAAAGTATCAAAATGATTTCTCTCTAGGATCACGATCCACATACCGCTTACAAAAGTATTAGAATGATTTTTCTTTGGGATAATCCCGAATCTGGAGAAACCAACAAGTACTAGAACCGCATACTCTGTATATAAGTGTCACCATGATCTCTCTTTGGGATAATCCCAACTTGTGAGGGACCCACAAAAGCTTCCCTATTTACTTTCCAACATACTCCATATACCCCTCCCCCGACCATACTTCATACCTCAGCCATGGTGCCCCAGGTTGAAGGGTCCTTGTAGGGACCTATACTCTCATACAAAACTAGTAAAAAGTCATTTAGCATCATAGTCATCAGGATCACAATGACAAAGATCGATCTCAACCCGTATATCATATCTCAGTGAAGCCATGTAGGCCATGTCAACAGAACACGGTGATAATGAGAAAACAACCTCAATAATGTAAGAAATAGTTCCATACTACTCATGAGCACAGTCATGGAAAGTATAAATATATAAAGAAAATTAGTTTTCGGTAAATTACTCTATCGAAAATCCAATTACCTTTTAAAGCATTTAATGCATGCTCACACACAGAACCAATCAACATACTAATTGGCCTAAGGCTCTTAATTGGAACTTATAAAATATCTTCTAAGTCCTAATCACCAGGTGTGTAATATCCCCTATCCCATCCATAAATCCAAGCCCAGAGTAACCATGCCCTAGATGCACAACTACCCAAAAAGGTATACATTAAGGGCTAAGAATACACTAATATAAGGGAACACACACATCTATAATGACTCAGTCCAATTCCACTCACTCATAGGATCGTACCGTGATAGGGAAAAGTAATACCATATAAGGCTGCTATCTATCTAGCAAAGCAAAATCCAACTGGGTATAACATCATTACAAAAAGGAAGCTAACGACCCAGCATAGTTGTACAATACTTAATTTGGTACGAGGTAATCACGTAAGTCTCCTAAATTACTAACAAAGCCATATCCAACTATATATGGCCCCAAAAGGGGTCCACGCCTGCCCTATTTACACATAATAGCTCAGGTAAAACACAAATAATCAACCTACCTAGATCAGCTCTAAAGCCACCAGCCTATATTAGGGGATAGCTGTTAAGACCTAATTGATAGTTTAATCGCCTCCACAACCTCAGTACATTCCATAGTCCGTATATAACGATACGAATTGAAGGTGTTACACCTCCCCCAACCATACTAAAATCTAGAGTTGGTGTGAAACATGAGGGCAGGGATATACATCCCCAGGGTAAGTAGTTAAGATACAAGCTAACTAAATAGGCCATAGGCTAGATAAATAAGCACATTGGGGTCCCGAATAATTATCCCAGCTCCAAGCTAGTGCTTTACCATACATATAATATACTAATACCCAATTTGAAGAATCTAGATCGTATCCTACCTAGATTCTGGTGATGTCCTCGAAAAGCTTGCTTCAAATGACCAAAATTACATATGAAGCTCAAAATCTCTAAAAAAAAATGTAACCTATAAGTCAATATGTGTAAAACAAGACCCATATTTCTATATAAATACAGGGGTCAAAATCTCAACTAAAATCAGGTTCTCAAACTCTAACAGCTCAAAAAGATCATTTATACCCACACATAGAAAATAACTCATACACCATACGATATAAAATAGAACTAAATTTAACAAAAAAATTAGAAGATATAGGCCCAAGATGTTTGTAAAATTAAAAAAATAAAGAATTACCTAGTACAAATGATCGTAGAACTATTGTATTGCATTTCTACGAAGTAGAAACACCAACAAACTACTTCATTAGCTTTTTCATGCTCTGAACTCGGGAGAAAACAAAAGTAATGGAGAAACGTTTGTCCAAATGAAGAAGAAAACATTTATATTGGATACTAGCCTTTTTGGGGATCTTGGAAGGAGCCCTCACGATCGCGATGCTAACCACCTCAACTCTTCATGATCACAATGCTTTCGCCCCCTGCCAGCCCTGATTTTGAGAAATCAAAGTTCAGAATTAAAGAAGAGTCCAATTATAGAACTCAATATATGAACTCTTTATGTAATAGACATTCCAGACTCAACAGAATCAATGTACAAGAAATTAGAGATCATATAACCAGAGAAAGGCCAAAAAAAGCAATAATAATCAAAGAATTTATCCCGTAGAACCACCAGGGATCAAACCTCTCAATCCCAGCAAGTCATAAATAACTTCGGGCAATCCTTATAATGCTCTAAATATATATAAATAGTGGGAATATAAAAATAGACTCAAGGTCCATTACATGTGTATAGTCCCCATGAGGCGAGATGTTTCACATTTCCATTAAATTAAGGTAAAAGCCTTCTGAAATTGATGAGAGATGTAATTTATTAATAATGGATAGAAATGGACAGATTGGTCTTGAAAGTATAGATATCATAATACTTTTGAGATTAATAATGATAAATCATTTACCTTTACCTATTCCTTTTAGCATCCATCTCACGAGTTCATTTCTAGGTAAAATCGGATGTACCCTTCTTACCATGACTATACTTATGGGTTGGAAATTAATCAAGGTATTACGGACTCCGCCTATGAAGCTGTAGCATAATGAGTGAGATTTTCCCTATGATTTGAAAATGTACTTAGGAGTGAGGCCCACTTTTGAATGGGCTATAGATGAGTTTTTGCACTTGACATGATTTAGATTGGTTTCACATGGCAAGTGGTGACTTGTTTGATACTTCATTATTTTGGTATGGATTCATTGTTGTTGACTACTTAGACTATCTTATTTACTATTTATAGCTGCCTATGCCCTATATCTGTTATTTATTTTCATTATAAATTATGGGATTATGATCTGATTTACAGCTTAATGTTTGGGAGGATTGTTGTTTTAGTTGGATTGTGATATTATACCTTCTTTTCTTCTTACTAACTTACAATTTTATACATTTACCCTTATAGTATTGTATAAGATTATCTTTCTAGGTGGGTTGAGTCAGGTGCCATTGTAACTTGGGACTGTGGGTTATAACAATAGTTCTAAGTTTTTAAAGGTGTTCCCTGCAGGTTTGCTGAAGTGTTCTCCCTAGGCATTTCAATGCTATTTTTAAAAGATGAAAGATGGTAGTATATGCATGTATCTAGACTATAAGCGCCTGGATAGAGTAACTATAAGGAATAAGTACCCTCTAACTCTTATTGATGATTCGTTCAATTAGTTGCAAGGTGATAGTGTTTTTTCCAAAATTGAATTGAGGTTTGAGTAAAATCATTTGAAAATTCGATACGAGGACATGCTGTAGATTGCATTCCTAATGAGAAATGAACATTATGAATTCTAGATTAACATCCTCCGGACTTAGTAATGATGTGTCAATCTTTATAAGCTTGATGAATGTTTATTCAAGTCATTATTGGACCTATTTGTTATCATTTCATTGATAAAATTTTGACTTATCCAAAGAGTAAGGAGGGGCACGAGGAGTATTTGCAAATCGTTTTAGGTTCATTGAGGGAGAAACAGATTTTTCTCAACTTCTCTAAGTGTGAGTTTATTCTTAAATTAGTGTCCTTTTTAGTACACATGGTTATGAAGGAGGGGGTTATTGTGGACCCCAATAATACTAAAGCAATAAAAGGTTGAGAAAATTCCACTAAAATATTTTAGAGGTATGAAGCTTTGTTGGGTTGGCCAGTTACTATTTCTAATTCATCAAGGAATTTACTTCTCACGACCTAAAATATGGTTCTGATGGAACCTGTCCTCACCCATCTAGATAAGTAAGACAAACATCTAAAAAGGATAAATGCGAAAAAAATGAGTCGATGAGAAGAAAAGAAGGTATAAAAAAGAATCCAACTAATAAACCTCCCTAATCGTAGAGTCACAGTGTACAAACTGCTATATAGATAACTACAAGTTTGATACAATAAAGGTCTCAATGTATCCAAATCTCAACAAAAAAAAAATAAGACATAAGATACTAAAAGTCTAATATGCATGAAAGACTACAAGAAGTTATCTCTAGACCTCTTGATAAACAACCCCAAATGTGATTTGAGAAAGACAAATCAACCTACTCCAGGCTCAAAATCTGCACACATGTAGAAATGCAAGGAAGTGAATACCAAAAATAAATAATGGGTATTCAGAAATTATCCCTGGATGTCCCTAAAACAAAGCGGTGGCAAACACCACTACTTGATAGCCCGAACACAATCCTCCTATGGAACCAAGTTGCAGAAAGTATCATAGCCAATAATTTATAAGAAGGATAACGGCATAGGAGGATAGAAATAAAGATAACTACTTAGGAGAAAACAATAGTAATAATCTAGAATTATATAATGAAATATCGACACAAAGTCCCATGGACTGTCATCATACTAATATACCACTCACCATATAAATAATAAGGTCAACAAGATATCTGGAGTTAGAATAAATCGCAAATATCTATATCTCACTTTGTCCTATTCCAAGTGTAGGACTCCCTAGTTGAGTCAACTTACACCTCATGGAAAATTCCCATTAGTTGTCTAATAGGCTCACAAAAAGAGCCCATTATCACTCATAGTAGTCCCCAATACATGATTCCACCCATGGTAGGAAGCGAAATTCTATTAAAGTCAACATCCATATCAGTCCCTAACACACAAGTCCATTCGCGATAGAAAGGATAAGTTTGATACTGCCTAGAAATAGACTTATAAAATAAATTCTGATATTACTAGACAACCATTACTAATACAACATATAACCAAAGCATAATAACCTCATAAACCAATGCATCACATCAACTATATTTTCATAATGCAAAAACCAAGTCATGATGGTATCTATCTTATCCACCTAGGCAAGTAAGCCTACAAACCCTATAAGGTTGAGGGAAAAAAATAATGAGTCAACAAGGAGAAAAGAAGGTACAATACCAAAATCCAACTAAAAGTCCACCTAGAAATTTATTTTACTATGTACAAACCTCTAAATAATGAGTAATACAAAGTTGAATAAATACATAGTCTCAACATCTCAAAACTCCTCAAATAGGATCCCAAAGAAAACATAAAAAGTTTAGTGATCCACTGGATTAACAAGGAAGCTACCTCAACTTAGATAATCTCAAACCACATACTTGATCTTGAAGAACAAATCAAGCTACACCTGACTCTGCACCTACGTAAATGTAGGAAACAAGGGAATAAGTGCCAAATTAACCAATGGGTACCCAAAAAGTATACTTGGCATGTCTTCAAAGTAATATGGTGATTATTCACCAACTACCCCAATACAACGACCATAATCCTCCATACACTGAGATGTAATCATAATCAAATAGTTTATAATGGAAATTAACTAATAGACACAATGCATATGGGTGATAACAGTAAATAACTACTTAATAGAAACCAACAGAAAAACCAGATAATCAAAGCATCCAACATAACTGTAATTCATATCCAAGTAACAGAGTATCAATAAGGCTCCACACTCAAACTCAAATTAATACATCAACAATTAAGTGAAACTACTACAATTGATGTTAAGTACAACATCTCAACCTTACCATAATTTTGATCTTATCTAAGTTCTCTCATTTTGTTACCATCATCAATAATAGGGGTGTTTCTTATCCTTTCTCATCACTTTCAAGATCTTTAATTTTAATATCAAAAGAATAGAACTCATCTCATCACATAATGACTACAAGTAGTCTTATATGCTCATCATAATTGGCCTTTTCAGGATAGTAATACCATCCCAATGACAAAATAGGTGGAAAATCAATAGAATATCACATAAATGAAAAAATTAATCTGTATTAGATATACTCATGAAAATTTAAATTCAGTCATGAAAATAAGTCAAGTATGTGCAACGCAATGCCATGGGAGGTGATATATGTCTATCATCAATAATGATAGTCATTTCTCATAGCAATAATCAAATAATATACAACCCCTCACAGTGCATCCTTAGTGGATCAACAAGATTTAGACAAACCCCCCACACCGCACCCTCATGGGTCAATAAGATCTGGGTACTCCTAATATTGTACCCTCGATAGAAACTTAGAGGGTCGTTAATAGCTGGGTAATGCATCATCTTATAATCATGATCCTATTTGTATTTTTTATATACATAAGAATCATATCATCATGTGCCTCATAAACCATATGCCATGTTAATGATCAATATATATTGATGGATGGGAATGTCATTGTATTGACCCTAAGTCATTTATGACTTGCTGGGACCGATAGGTCGGATCCCTGGCAACTCGGTCGAGAATTATCTCAAATTCTATGTT
>JBDJHY010259050.1:0-16025 GCA_039654485.1 Withania somnifera
ACATCACGCATTCAAAAAAGACTACCCACAAAACAGAAAGATCTGGGAAGTTTCACCATCTAAATGACTATTGGCCAGAATCTTAATGTTCGAGGGTTGTGTGACTTAGCTGCAAGCATAAATCTCATGACAACGTGCTATTTCAAGAAAATGGGTTTGGAGACTCCTAGACCCACCATATCATTTTATAATTGGCAGACAGATCTTTGGTTAGACCTCTTCGTATAGTGGAGGACGTGTTGGTATAGGTGGGATCTTGATCTTTGCTGTTGACTTTATTATTTTGGACTTTGAGCCATATCATAAAGTCCTATTTATTTTGGGGTGTTCATTTTTCGCCACGGTTCGTGCTTTAATTGATGTGGTGGTAGGGCGACTCACTATAAGGACCCATGACACGGTCGAATAATTTGATGTTTACAAGGCCCTCAAGCTACCTACAGTATATGAGGAGTTGTCAACAGTCACAGTGTATGACGCAGATCCGAAGGTGTCAGTACCAGTCAGTAGTGATTCTCTTACGAGGGAAATCATGGGTTAAGAAATGAAAGGAGATGTTGAGGCTCTCAAAATGATCCAATTATTAAACCTTGTCGGCATTTACACTAAGCATAGTATGTATGAACTACTGAATAGGTTGTTGGGGCCTTCTATACTACCATATATAGAAAAATCTCCCAAGTTAGAGTTAAAAGTGTCGCCCATTCATCTAAGGTATGCTTTCTTGGGTGAACAGGAAACTCTGCCGGTGATACTTACTGCCGAATTATCTGAGGTGCAGGTTGTTAAAGCATTGCCAATATTAAAAAAAAGGAAGCAGGCTATTGGGTGGTAGATATATGATATTCGGGGTATCAGTCCTACTTTTTGTATGCATAAAATATTGATGGAATAGAATTATAAATTAAAGGTACAGCCATGGCGAAGACTGAATCCACTAATGAAAAAGGTAGTGAGAAAAGAGGTGATTAAATGGCTAGATACCGAGATTATCTTTCCCATATCCGATAGCAAGTGGGTAAGTCTAGTGCAGTGTGTCCCTAAAAAGGGTCAGATCACTGTGGTGAAAAATGATAAAAATGAGCTAGTGTCAACCCGCATAGTTATCTAGTGGCATAATTGCATGGATTACGGTAAGCTAAATGAGGCGACCCACAAAGATCACTACCCAATCCCCTTTATGGATCAGATACTTGAAAAAATTATGGGTCAAACTAATTTTGTTTCTTGGATGGATATTTGTGCTATAATCAAATTTTCGTAACTCCTGAGGATCAAGAAAAGGCCCTTTTCACATGCCTGTTTGGTACCTAGCTTTTCGGCGCATGCCCTTTGGGTTGTGTAATGCACCTGCTACTTTTCAATAATGCATGATGGCCATATTTAGCGATATAGTGGATGAATTTGTGGAGGTCTTCATGGATAACTTTTTAGTTTCTGGAAGCTCTTTTAAGGTGTTCTTACAAAGTCTTGATAGAGTTTTGCAGAGATTTGAAGAAACGTACCTGGTGTTGAATTGGGGAAAATATTACTTTTTAGTGAAAGAATGTATTTTGCTTTGGAAAAGGTGTCCAAGGCTGTTTGGAAGTGGACAAGGAAAAAATTGATGTGATCTCTGAATTACCACACCCTGTTTTGGTGAAAGGGGTGAGGAGTTTTTTAGGAAATGCCGAGTTTTTTAGATGATTCATTCATGATTTTTCTAATATCTCCCATCCCTTGTGTAAACTACTTGAGAAGGAGGCCTAATTTAAATTCTCTACCAAATTCTTGCAAGCCTTCAACTAGTTGAAGAAGACTTTGATAGAGGCTCTGATTCTTGTTGCACCCAACTGGGAGATGCCCTTTGAATTAATGTGTGACGTAAGTGATACCATCGTGGGTGCAGTACTGGGAAAAAGGAAATACAATAACTTTCGATCTATATATTATGCTATCAAGGCTTTGGATAGGGCACAGGTGAACTATACATTTATTGAAAAGGAGATGTTAGCATTAGTTTGCATATTTGATAAATTTAGGGGCTACCTAGTAGGTACTAAATTCATTGTGTATACTGATCATATGGATGTTTGATATTTGTTTAATAAGAAGGATGCTAATTCACGGTCTATCAGGTGGATCCTTTTGCTGCAAGAGTTTGATCTTAAAATTCATGATCATAAGGGTTGCAAAAAACACGTAGCTGACCATCTGTCCTAGTTGGAAAATCATAAGCATATTGAGGAGTGAGGGCAGATTCAAGAAGAATTTTCGGATGAAAAACTAATGAACTTTTCAATACAATAATTTTCTTGGTATGCTGACATAGTTAATGTATTGGTAAGTGGAGTTTTTCCGCCAGGTACTATGATCCAATAGAAGAAGCCGCTCATCCATGACTATAATTTCACCTTTTGGGATGAGCCATTTTTGTATAAACAAGGTACAGATCAGCTCATCCGAAGGTGTATACCTGAGTAAGAGATGCATGAGATTCTCACTAAATGTCATGCCTCACTCTATGGGGAGCATCATAGAGGGGAACGCACCGCACACAAAGTACTACAGTCCGGTTTCTTCTGGCTGTCTTTGTTTAAGGATGCGAATGATTTTGTTAAGATTTGTGATGAATTTCAAAGGATGTTTCCATCTCCAAATGTCACAAGATTCCATTGAAAAACATTTTTGAGGTAGAGATATTTGATGTTTGGGGGATTGACTTTATGGGGCCTTTTCCCATCACATGGAATAAGTACATTCTTGTAGTGGTCGATTACATTTTGAAATGGGTGGAGACAGCTTCCCTACCTACAAATAATGCAAAAGTGGTGCTCAGGTTTTTGAAGAAATAAATCTTTACACTGTTTGGAACTCCACGAGCGATCATTAGTGATGGTGGGTCACACTTTAAGAATGCTTGGTTTAAAGGCTTGTTAAGCAAGTATGGGGTAACACATAAGGTAGTCACTGCCTATCACCCTCAAACTAGTGGGAAAGTAGAGGTATCAAACATGGAACTTAAACAAATCCTTCAAAAGACAGTAAATATGCAGCGTAAATATTAGGCTAATAAGCTTGATGATGCCTTGTGGGCATATAGAACTGCGTACAAAACTCCTATCTGTACTTTTTCGTATCATTTAGTTTTTGGCAAAGCGTTTCACCTTCTGGTAAAATTGGAACATCGAGCATACTGGCCGGTTAAGAGGTTGAACTATGACTTCAAGGAGGCAAATGACAAGAGGATGTTGTAGCTACTCAAACTTGAAGAGTTCAGGCTGCATGCTTATGAAAATTCCAAAATCTATAAGGAAGAAATAAAAAGATGGCATGATAAGAAGTTTTTTGAATGATCTTTTGAGCCAGGTCAAGAAGTATTGCAAGGTTGCAGTTATTCCAGGGAAAATTGCGCTCCAAGTGGATAGGGCCATTTAAAGTTGTAAGAGTTACTAAGCATGGAGTCGTTGAGCTGTAAACTTTCAAATCTGACCAAACGTTTTGGTCAATAGGCAGTGAGTCAAGCATTATTGGCCCAAAGGATATCATGGAGTGACATCCATCACCTTGGTAGATGTGTGAAGTTTCATGGGTCGTGCTACGATATTAAATAAGGAGCTTCATGGGAGGCTATTGAGTCGTTTAACCATACTAGAAGGGGGGTTGAATAGTGTGGTGGCTTTTTTTTAATCTTTTTGGGTTAAGCAAGAGAATGAAAATGGAAACAAAGGAACACAAATAATTAATAGTGGTTCGGCCAAACTCTTGCCTATATCCACTACCTATGTTCTTTACAACTTAGGCTTTTAAACTATCAAAAAAAAAACTTACAATCACTTTCAAGACAAGTGAGAACTCTTTACAACTTCTTAATTTTTGGCTCAAGAAAAAGTCTCACTTAAGTTAGAAACTATCTCTATGTTTCCCAATACTTCGGCACTTATAAACGTGTTTACAAATCAAAACAATGTGTAAGAACAAGTGGTACAAAGAATTAAGAATAGAGATGAAGCACAAGAACTTTGTACTCTTGTTTGATGAGTGTAGATGGCTTTGATTTTGAGAGAATATTAACACAAGGTGTTAGTAGTTGTTCAAAGATGATTATGCCTCATCTTTGATGGGTATTTATAGTTGTATCAGTTGTTGTAGCTGTTGTGAGATCAATTCTATCTATTGGAGCTCATTAAATATTGTATTAAATGCTTCTGACAGCTCGATTAATCAACCAACATTTAATCTTGGTCGACTAACTTTTGGTTTGATCGACTAACTCTTGGTCTTGGTCGACCAGCCATTTTCCAGTAGCTCACTACTACTTGTTTACTCGACCAACACAAGGTTTTGGTCGACTAAAGTTTCACCAAATCATTTGATTGACTCTTCAATTTGATATCCATGATTTGTGAACAAAACTAGCCATATGAGGAATTTATGTATTGAGTTTCTCCTTCAATTCGTTGACCAACACTTCTTCTTGGTCGACTAAGACATTTCTAATAGGTATTCTGTTTAATCCTTGGTCGACCAGCACCTGCATGTTGATTGATTGAATTTCTCCTTATTGGTCGACCAACACCTGGGTTTGATCGACTAAAACTCAACTGTTTCTTAACAAATACATCAAGTTGAGTCGTCGAAATACCTTAAACGAGTCCTTGAGGTTCCAAAATGGTTGAATGATTTAGGATACCTTTATTGAACACCATTCTTGCATTTTTTAGCACTTCATTAACATTAAATCTTTAACTTAATGGTTTAGTCATCAATCAAAACGTAAAGGGACAATATGTGAACCACCCTTAGTGCAATAGAGGCAACCCGTGCATTGTAAGTAATTTTGTGTTTTTGTTGATTCCTGTCCTGTATTTATCTATTTTCTACTGTCTACTAGGGGAACAAAGTCATGGGAACATTCAGGTATATGTAGCATTAAATTAAGATTGAAAATGTTAAGTATAGATTGATCACAATGGCCATCACGTCGTGATGCCCATCGTGATCAATCATTAGATAGATGGAATCCCATCATAATATGCTTCATGACGTGATGTGTATAGTGATGAGATTTTAGATAGTCAAAATTCCATCATGATAAGCATTACATCATGATACATATCATGATGAGATTTTGGTTAGTTGGAATTCCATTACAATAGGCATCACGACGTGATGCTTATCGTGATGAAACACTGGAAGTCTGGGTTGTCCATCATGATAGGCATCACGACATGATTCTTATCATGATAGAACACTATTTAGAGGGAACTCCATCATGATACCCATCACATCATGATGGAGTGATATGGGTCGATATTTCCCTTTAATATATCGGATCGACCCGAACCATTTGGTTTTTAATTAAATACCAAACCTTATTTCCCTCTAATTTCACAACTCAATTGTACACTAGAGCAGTTTTTTTCCCTCAAACTAAAATTCCCAATCTCATCGTCCCCTCCTTTATTCCCCTTTAAGCACAATCAAGTCAAGATTCAGCGGCTACAAGGTATGTGCTTCTCTCCCTATTTTGTTATTTTTCCCATTCTCATGGTGAAGCTTGAGGGGTACATGTACTATGAACATGGTTTTGGTTTACTGGGATGAAATGGCATTTTCTCTTATTGTGCCTAAGTTGCTGGTTAAGGTTGGGATTATCTATGTGAGGGGGGATGATTGCCTATTGTACTTTAGATATTATCGAGATGTCCTCATGGACATAGTCTTGTTGAATTGGGTACATTAGGTATGATTGTTGGGGGAATATCTTGAATATATGCATGGGGAAATGCTAATATTGCCTGGTGTGTTTCCATACTTAATGTGAATTTTTCATGTTTTAGTAGTCGTTTTTGTTTGGCTATGAATTTTGTTTTAAGCTTTTGTCATCCATTGAGCACATGGTATGTTGTTGCTAATAATTTGAGCATAGTGACAAGGTGATATATGGAACCCTGGTAAGGTGCATCAAAAAGGGAAATTTGAGTACCTTGTCATCCATTACCATCACATCTTTGGGTTTTACTTCATTTTAAGGGGTGGTTAGCACTCATTCAAGTACCTCACTCAGTTTTGTGGTTAAGTGTGGGGTGGTACTAGAGAGGTAATCGTGGTAAGAAAGGTTGTACTCACACCCTACTTAAGCTGGGAGTGTAATTATTTAGGGGAAGTCTAATGTACCCTACATGATTTACTTATTACGTGTGAGGTATTGTCGAGTTTGAGTGTGGGGTGATATTTCACCCATTATGGTGTCCTATATGTTGTTCAGCTTTCATAATGCGTGTTGTTATTGCAGAAAAGTGCCTCCCAAAGCATCAAAAGTGAGTCACTCAAAGAAAATTAGCATAGCATGTGCTAGTTCCTCCCGGACTGCTTCCAAAAGAGCCTGTGCTTCTCCGTCCGAGGTGCCACCTTTTGTGGCTACCCCTAAGGTGAAGAGGCGATGTTTTGGTATTGTTGCAGTTGCTAATATAGGAAAAAATAGTACAAGAATAATTCTCTATCTAGGTACCTTTCTGTTGAGCACATCATAGGGACAGTTTGGCGACGAAGCTCCCACTTATTCTCACCCGAGTTCGTCAGTTCAGGTTGGACTTTATTTTTAAGATCAAGGCGAGTGTAATATTGACTTGGTCAATGAGTTTTATGCAAATTGGAACCCCTGTAAATCAGATGAGGTAAAGGTGCAGGGGCACATTTTCTAGTGGACTACATCCTGTATTAACATTTTTCTAAAAACAAAGGATGAGGCTCTTATCACTCCACTATGGGACTTGTGGAGGAAACCCCCATACCAGCAGACTTGCCATACCCTTTGTAAGGTTACATCATCGGCCCATTGGATACAAGATTCTAGGGGGCGTAACTTAGCCTTCCCCTTTTCACACATGAACAAAGAAGCCTGATGCTGGCTCAAGATTGTCAATCACTGTCTGAACCCATTAAATTACTACACCACCGTACTACGTAGCCGCTTATATTTGGTTTATGCCTTAATGATAGGAATGGAGTTAAATATAGGTGGGGTTATACTTTCAGGTATGTATAAGGCTAGATACAATAGGAGGTGGCAGTATAGTTTTGGGGGACTGGTTACTCATTTCTCTGTGGACATGGAATTGAAGAAGATCCCACAGACGTCAGCTAAAGGGGAGGATATCACCATGAGTAGGGTTATGGTTGAAGGTGGAGAGGGATAGAAGCTTACGCAGCAGGAAAGAAATGCAATATATGAGAGTTACTTCGTGTTCATGTATGGAACCGAGATGCTAAAGCTGTGGATTGGTGGGCATCCTTCTATTGAGGATGAAATTAATGTAGGCCATGCACAGTACCCACTCAATGATCATTCCCGCACTATGTGTCTCATTGGGACAACCTATGTTGAGCCCACCAATGAAGATATCCCCATTGATATTGAGTATGTATCGAGGGAGTCAGATGACGAGAAGGAGAGTGAGTCCGAGGAGGCCAATGCTGCGGTAGAAGCAGAGCCTACTGGCACCAAAGAGGATCTTCTAATTGCTGATACGGCAGATATGGATGATTGATCAGGGAGTTCTACACCCTTATCTTTAACTTTATTTTGCACACTGAGGACAGTGCTGGATTTTAAGTGTGGGGTGGGGATTACATCTCTGGGATGTTTTGTATAAGTTTTAGTTATTGGTACTTTGTGTAATTTTTTTTATTATTTTGTTGGTTATGCACTCTTATTTTAGTAGTAATGTAATGTTATATGTATTTAAGTTGTTTATTGTAGTATTTTTTTTATTATGGAATTTATTTCTACTTAGGATTAATCATGTAGGTAAAACTATTTCGTATTTAGTATTTTTGGGGTTCCTTAGTTTTTCTTGCTGGTTCTTTTCTAAGGATAGTCCCCTTGATCCAGACTAAGTAGTTTTTTTGGTTTATGTTGATTTTATTTTTTTCTTCTTCATAGAATAAAGGAATCTTTCCAACATTAGATGGATGACGACCGTCCTAAGGGAAATCCATCTTAGATAGGAGTAGTATAGGTGGGATCCTACAATGATTGTAGATACGTAGTGCATTAGTTATTGTCTTTAGCCTGGGAAACACAAATAGTTTCAAACCAAAATTAAGCATAATACATAGGTTACCGGGGTAGATATACACATAGTTTAACTTTCAACACAACATGGTGAGGTGGCTTAATAATGAAATATCATTTAATCTGTGCTTCTTTGGGGCTTAGCCTTTGTGTGTTACTAGATGAACCAATATTCCAAGTGAGGTAAGGATTCTTGCACATTCCATGTTTTGCATCTTAGTCTGGAGCTTGCCCTATATGCTATTAAAGAGAAATAAATGTTTTTCTCTAATTAGAAAATGATGTAGGCCTTCATTGATATGTTTTGTAAATGTGAGCCTATTCAGACATTATATCACTAGTTAGCCCTTTTGAGCTTGTAGCCTATTATTTTGTAGCAGTATTTTTGCCTTGATCTTTTTGTTGAATCCCTAGTTTTTGGACCGTGCTTCCTTAGCACTGTAGCATAGACTGAGTTCTAATCATTGAATCTAAATAAAGGGATGGTCAAGTGTAAAAGGTGACCAATGGAAGGTTTTGTGGTGAAAAGGCCCTCTTTGAGAGAATATGGTGTGAAAAAACAGTTATTGAAAAAGAATAGAAAGAAAATGGGTGATGAAGTTTAAAAGGAAAAGTGCTTAGGGAACTGCAAGTCACTATTATACAGTTTTCCTACCGGTTCCTTAGCAAACATTACAACCCATTAAAGACCTACTTGATTCTATAAAAGCATGCTAAATTAGTGAAGATGTACATAATGGGCAATCTTATGGCACTTTGTGCATGCATGTGAATTATTTGTGAGTGTGAGAGTTGGGCATAATTTCTATAAAGTCCTTATAATTATAGTCAATTTGACGGATTGACAAAAGTATGGACTATTCATTCTTGTGAGGGCACGGTTGGTGAATCCTAGTATACACAACTGATTTGTTCTATTTAAGTGTCAAGTTGGCTTATGAATCTAAGTTGTGTTGAGTAGTATATTGGTGTATATTTGTTGCCTAGGAACTTGTTGTAGTCATCTTGGTTAATGGTTTGAGATAGGTACATTTCCGCTTAAGGTATGAGGATATAATTAATATATTATGCGGATGCGATCATTGTCTTATAGGTTGGCTTTGTGGTGTAAGAAATTGTTCAAGGATGAACAAAAGTTTAAGTGTGGGTTCGTGATCTTAGGCATATTTATATGCCTTAGGTCCATTTAATTCTTATTTTTTGACTTAGTTTTGAGGATAATTATGTGATTTTTTAACATTTTATTTGCAAATATTTGCGTAGCATCACTAACCAATATGATTATCTTATTTCAGGTGCAAGAAAAGCCTTGAAGAATATAGATCAAGATGGAAAGGAAGCTGTAATGAGCAGGGGAAGAATGCGGAAAAATGGTCCCTATCATAATAGGGATCACGACGTGATGGATTGCTCATCATGATTGGGATCACGTCATGATCCCCTGTTCAAGCAGGCAGTAAAAATCTGCAACGGGCAGGATTAGTTAGGGCATTTTGATCTTTTCACTTGGGCACCTATATAAACCTTAGGATGGCATTTTTGGGAGGTGTGCAGCATTTGGGGATTGAAAACAACTAGCAAAGGTGATATTCAAGAAATTAGGGTAATCTATACATTTAATTTTCATACGTAAGTGGTATTAATATTAGTTTTTGAATTGAACATGAGCTTTATAGGCTAAATACACGTGTTTTGGGGCTATGGGTTGCACATGGTGTATAGAACTGATTTGATATAAAGTAGTTGATTATTTCTCATGATAAATTATTCTTATGCTTCATGCTATATGAGTGCTAATTGATTGGCCACCATTAGAATAATATTATGTCTTTATAGGTTCACCAAATATGGTAATCTTGTGAGTGAAAAAGGAGTGTAAGGAGTGACATTGTGGTTGTAACTCTAATATAAGAATAACAACATAATTTGCAACTAAGATATGATCACATACTTAGTGCCTCACTTGGTTGAATAGGGAAGAAAATGATAATGCATTTATGTAAGTCATCCCAACACATGCCAATCAAAGTAGTTGTGTGTTTTTGTAAATAGTGAATAGAGGACTATCCATCCCTAGTCATAACGTCACCCCCGGAATCAACAATTTTAAGAGTCAATAATGTTTATCGAAAGTCAAGAGTATATACGTTTGTGTACAATACCATAGACCTGGAACAGTTGCTTATATCGATATTGTTTGGTAATTGCACCCCAAGTCTCACTTATGTATTCATAGTTACATTAGTATAATAATAAATTATCGAATCCTTTTATTGAAGCAGTTTAATTGCATATACATGAGTTTCTTGCATGAATCAATTGCGACACTAATTCATAATGTCAAGTCCCTGTAGGTTTGACATCCGACTTGTAAGAGCCACTATATTACTTGTTAGATCATGTATACTTACATGTTTACAGGGATGCCAATAGTACTGGTTCATCATGTATCAGGTCTAGATTGCATTCCTTCTAAATATCATAAAAAAAAGTTAAAATGCAATCAAAAAGCATTGAGTAAAACAATTTCTACCCTAGAGTAGGCTTAATCAGCGGTAATATGCCGGCTCACTAGGGAACCGATGGTGCAATTATCTGTGGAACAATTTGATTCAATTTCTTTAAATGAATAAATGGTAGCCTCTAGTTAAATAACACTTGAAATCTTTATATCATATGAATGGCATATTAACTCTATTTTCATTAAATATTATATATGAATTATAATTTTGGTAGTTTGTGATCTTTCAAGGTATTCCATAAAGGCTCAACTCTAAGATGTCATCCTGCAGTTAGGTACACCTTAAATGAATCAATTTTGAGGGTCGGTCTGTGGGTAGGTACGCCATAATTGGATCAAATCTAAGGGTCTATGGTCTTATTCATTGAGTCAAGTAAATAATATCTTTGACCTTCTCCTTCTATTTCTTAATTTTTTTAAAAAACTAGTGCCATAAAGGCAAACTAATTATACCATAAGGTCAAATGTACAAGTAGTAACCTCTGAGTGGAAATTTATGAACTCTAAGTGACTGATAGTAATATCTAATTATATGAATCAAATTGTAATTCAGATTTTTTTCAAATGAAACATATTGAGATGTATTTACTGTACATATGATGACTATGGAATGACAATTAACATATATCTGGAACATATACAAATGCAATATATGAGCTCTATCAGTTACGAACAGAATCAAGTATAGCTATGATGACATATGGATACCCATCTTGTAAATATTATTTCAAGTACTATGAATGTATGAATAATAAATCAACTAAAGTTTGCAAGTGAACACCATAAATACTAGGGCATAAAACAACTAATATCACTATCTGTGTGTTGTATAGACTACGATGACCTATGTAGAGAAACATGTGATGTCGACTCATGTCGTGCATCAAAGGAGTGTTTTAGGCTTACATACCTCAACTCCAGATATCCTGAGATTAAGATGGATTGTACCTTTTCATTAAAGCATATAATCTACATAAAATCAACTGTTATATCCATTACAAATATCCCAAAAACACATTCAGGATATATCGGCTACACGACTATTAGGCGAGCGGGTTGCTCGTCAGACACTCTTTACATTTATACTTATTTCTACCTCCATTATCTTATTAATAATATATGTTAGACACATATTGGACATATTTTTAGTACATAAAAACCATGTGGGACCCTCTAAAGCATAAGCAAACGGGCAACATGCCCCACAATAATTAAAACTCAGTGTATGGTCACACCCTCCAATTCCAAAACAGCCAAAATCAAACCCCAACCATGAGGTTTCACATTAAAAAATCTAAGAAAAATGCAATACATCCCCCAAAAAACTTCAAAAAAATCAAATAAACTCCAACTCAAGAGTTCAAATCCCAGTTCCATGAGTTCGTACAACAAATATGTCTATAATCGATTCTGTCTTTTCATATATAACAATGGATAGAAGGGAAGAAATTTAACTTGTTTTTCAATAATATTACAACTAATATAAAAACTCTTCAATACCAAAATTTTACTTCCATAAAAACACCTTAAGATTATAATAAAACAAGTCAAAACTACTACTACATTCATTAAAAGGGGCTTCCAAGGAGTTTCTATCTCCAAGGACTATCCAAACTCCCACAATATGTTGAGTTGATATAAAAAACTATAAACATTTTAAAACCATGATGAAACACAAAAAAAACATACCTTCACTACTTGGAACAGCAAGAAGAGTCAAGACCTCTATAAAGAAGAAGAAAGGGCGACCTAGAGAGAGCTAGGTGGGAGAGAGAGAGAGAGAAAGAAAATTGTGTCTTACTTTTCTTGTGAACATCTATAAGAAATATACAGAATTCATGTATATCTATATTGGAAAATTTAATATGGTTATTTTTCCTGATACATGACCTGACCCAATTCCATTAAGTTGCTAAAATTTGGGCCACAATTCACCAAATAGGTGATCCACTTACTAGCCACTTTAGATCATTTTTGGTATTATTTTCTTAAGTATATGACCCACCTACTTGTCCTATTTTTCATTATTTATACACTTTATTTAATATATAATACATATACAATAGCTCAAGAAGGTAGGATATCAAGATAATTAAGTTAAAAGCATAGAAAATCCAAGCATATAGGGTGCTTACGCTAGTAGGTGATTTACTTTATCCCTACTTGTCTTGTCGTACTAAGTCTCATTCCCTCAACATATATCATCCATATTGGTATAGTAATACACTAAAACTTCAACCCAAATTTTCCCTTATTTTTGCATATGTAACTAAATTCATCGACATCAACTTAGTCACACATATGTTAAAAGGTATGTGGTATTGCATATCTATTATGTAAAGAAGATCAAAAAAATATATAGGATTTCTTGCAAGAAACTTACCTAGAGAGAGCAAGAAAAAAAACTCTAAAATATGTTAAGAACTTTAGAATCTGTGACTTTACAACCTGTAAAGTAGAATGTAAAGATACCCAAAAATCAGTCAAACTCTTCAGTCCATGGACTGAAGAACCAGAAACCCAAAAAGTTGTATGGAACAATAATAAATCTTTCTATAATTGATATAATAGTACAATAATGAAGCATAATGACAAAACAATTGAAACCCGACTCACAATTCAGCTTCAAAGATTGATTGAAAGGGGATCTCTGAATTTAATAACTGAAACTCACGCTCTTGGGTCTAAGAGATATAAGCAATGCTACCTTACATAATAGATATAGTAGAACCCAAAATCAAATCACTGCAAACAGAGAGTAGAATAGTAAACCATTCAAGACTTTATTTAAAACTTATATTCCTATCAGAACACTACATCAAAGAGTAGAGCATATAGACGATATTAAGATTGAACACTAAAATATTCTATTAAATATAGTTTAATAATTCACTGCCAACCCAAAAAAAACTTATTATAACTTGTAACAATCACAAAGAATTAAAACTGAGAAGCGATAAAGAATTAACATGGATGAAAATTATGAGATAACGGTTATTTTCGCAATGCACTTACAAGAAGAAAGAGAGTGGGATCAACTATGCAAAAGTGAAAACTCTCAAAAAATCTAATTATGACTTCAAATAATTATAAATAGAGAGTGGAAATAGAAAACCATTTAGGACTTCAATTTAAGCTTATATCCCTGTCAGAACACAGCATTGAAAAGTAAAGCATAGTGATGATATTAACATCAAACACTAAAATACCCTATTATATATAGTTTAAGCATCCACTACCAACCTAAAAACAACTAACTATAACTTGTAACAATCACAAAAAATATCAAAAGTGAGAAGTGATTAAGAATTAAATATGGAACAAATGAAAACTATGCTAGAAGAAATTGTGCAAAAGTGAAAACTCTTTTTGATTGTTGCAAGTTATCTGTCGCAAAGGATTGTAGAAATTTAATCTCAAGAATTATAGAAAAAAGGTGAAGGAAAATAAGAAGAAACTCTTTAGAATAAGAGAAAAAGTTCAACCATAGAAGATCAACATAAAACATTGAACTTGCAAAGCAGCTTCAAAAGATAGTTATTCCACATAAAAAGAAGACAGCCTATTTTAAGACCTAAAACAATTAAAAGAAGATCATGAACAATTACAACCATACCAAGCTTCATAAACTCGACACATGAAAGATAACCATGATCAGAAAATAAAACCCTTATTTTTTCTCTTTGACAACCATAATCCTCTCAAAACCATAGTACTAGTTGCTCAAATTACCAAAATAATTTGTTTTAACATAAAGCATAACTCTAATTCAGAATTAATTAATTTACTGAAATTCTAAGATACAAAAGCTATTCATGCTAAATTTCATAACAATTTGGGACCATAAGATCATATCATTATAAATTTTAGTTAAAGCATACTAAATCCATATCCATGGTTTCAATATATATGGAATACTCTAGAATTATGCATCATAGGATTCATTAAGGGAAAAAATTATAAATAAGCATGATAAGAATGAAAATTAAATAAAACTCATAATTGGGTATAAACCCTAACTCATAAAATAATGAAAATTATCAAACCATGAATTTGTTAAAATAGAAAACGAAGGTGATATTAGACCAAAGTCGATGTTCTAGAGCTGATGGAACTAAGGAATTTTTGTTTCGAGGTGCCAAACTTTAAAAACGTAAATTTTTTTTGGGAATGAGGATGAAATGAATCCCTCATTAAAATCTACATACCTGTTTGTCTAAAAATTCTGAATTAGCACTTGGATTGAGGTTAGAGAACATAAACCCTACGTTTTTTCTTTAGAGAACCCTCTATATATTCTTGGGATTTGAAGTGAGAGAATGAAAATAAACTGACTAACTAATCCTTAAACTCTCTTATAATAAGTTGAAACAATGTAGTTTTGGACTTAAAAGATTGGAAAAGACTAAATTTCCTTTTGAAACATATTAAAAATTTTAGAAATTATTAGCTTTCAAAAGTAGATCTATAACTCATGGTTGGATTAATGACTCAAACCAATTCATGGTTACCTAGAAAAATTTTAAAACCTTTAGGTTTGATTCCATGTTGATAGTATGGCCCGTCGATTTAAACCAAAGTTCATACAGTTAGTCATGGTTTTGGGGAGGAACTTTCCCAACTTGAGGCCACTTGGATAGAGTCACAATACGACTTGTGCAATGATTCAAAAAATTTTGATTTGACTCGTGGGAGATCGAGTTTAAGAAGACAACTTTCACAATTAGATTTATGGGTTGCAAACTTGGTTTATTGCTCGTGGAGCATTTGGAGGCTAAACATTTTGCATAGTTTTTTTAGCTAAGTTTGTAGGTTCATAGTTTGAGGTATGGGGTGTAACATCCTCAAGATAGTAAATGGTTGTTAGAAGGTTCAAGACCAAAGGTTCTAGTTCTTCCTTCTAGAGGTGGTGCACGAGGTATTAGGGTGGTCCCAAGGTTCCATACCCTGAAGAATGACTTTGAGATTTATTTTTAGTTCATTAGCCACATATTGCATTGAATCAACAACTACTGCATAATGCTTTCTCTATTATCCTTATATTATGTGTATTACTCTATTATTTTCTCTTTCACTAGTAGTATGCCTTAGACTGTTAAACTTTTTCTTTGGTAGGTGTTCCTCTAATTGCTACTTAAATCATATATTGTCTTCTGAGATAGGTTGGCCTATGATGCCTACATGTTCTGATACTCATGCTATACTTCTGCATCTTTTTTATGCATCTCCCAAATAAGTCATTCTGTTATATTCTACTTGCTTAGTGTTAGTGTTGATTCGGATATACAGATAGATCTTGGAATCCAAAGACTTTCACATTTCCCTCTTGTATTAACTATTTTGATTTTGTATATTCTGGTGCATCTTTTATTATTGTAGTGCTACTCTTGTACTTAGATGTTTTTATGTCGGTTACACCAGATTTGAGGTAGCCTATCATGTATA